>BLKR01009820.1:0-85426 GCA_011170035.1 Teleogryllus occipitalis | reverse complement strand
TGTTAATGCGACCTTAAATAACAAAAAAAAATCCCAAACCGAGACGAAAGGTCGTTTGTATCATGTATCAACTATTTTATATGTGCGACTCAAGTTTGTAGGTGTTTGGTAAAAATCACTCAAATTTTCAAATTTTGTTTCTCATTGCATAAAATATTATAGAAGTTTTTGTCTGTAATATGCAACATCTGTTTCATCGTCGTATTAGTTATTTTAATATTACTCATCATGCAGACCTTAATGCATTTTAATAGAGTTACTTAATGTGTAAATCTAAGTCTTTTTTTGTTCTAAAAAAATTACCTGATATAAAAACTACAAAAATTGAAATCACGACTTTGGTTGATGTATAATGAATTTGTAGATACTATCCACGATTATGCAATAGTGATTATTATATTTATTATGATACTAGTGCTATGTAGAAGCAATAGCTGTTCATTTACCGAGCAAAGCAATAAAGTTATTCTTTACTTTCTTTCCGATATCACTACAGCCCAGTTCAGGCCTTAGTCTAACATTTATGCTCATGCGAAACTATCACAACCATTCGAGATCTTGACGAATGGAATCTATTGTAGAAAGCAAAAATGTTATACCACCAAACAACTTCGCCCATAATTACACATTTCCAGCCAATTATTTTCAGTAGGATGTGGGTTTCACTAAAGTCATAACTGTACAAATTCGAGATATTCTTTAAAATAATGTAAATAACAGTTTGTATTAAGCAACAATAAAAATATAATAGAAGTTGCATTAATATAAAACTCAATAGTTCGATTTTTATGTGAGAAGTTTATTTTAAGCGTGTAGACACGTGATTGACGATGGAGCCACAAAAAGACAGTCTGTAATAAAAGATTTCGAACACTTCCACTTCATCCAGAAACAGTCGTTAGATATTCGTAGTAATATCGGCTGGGCACATTCTCTCAATTCTGTTTGGAGGCAACGATTCGATGGCACAATATTGGGATGTGGACAGGACATGCGGATTGACGATGTCAGCACGCTCTTGACCTCGTACGTTATTTCGGGACACTTGTGCGTATGAGATGAACACGCCTATGCAGCATCGTGGAATTATCGGGAAAATAGGTGACATCGAAGATAAAGCATTTATTGGTTGCTTCCCGCGCCTCAGCGATGGTCCATCGTCCCTGCCACCGATATCCGATAAATCAATCCGCCCCATTTGCGATTCCCTGCGTCGATGGAGTTATTCAGTTGTTTCGAATATTACGGCGTCATAACATGCAAAGTGAAACCAACATACAGGAAACTGGCGAAAATTTATTCGAGTTTTTTTTTCTTTCCCAATTAGAATTTGTGTATTTGACTTCGAATTATAATTTAAAAGTCGATTGCCACAGTAAATTAAGCTCAAACTATGTTTTTATTTTCCACATGTGCCCTTTGTCACGCAGATATCTACCTCATTAGCTGTTATACAAACATCTAATCATCTTGTGGCCATAATTAATTTTCATTTAAATTTCACCTTTCGTTTAAGAAGAAGTCAACGAACAAATGTCATTTTTGTTAATAGTTTCCAAATGGAGAATCCTCCAGATATGTTGACGGCCTTATCTAATATTCTACAACGAATAAATTCGGTGTACTTCTTAATAAAAAAAATATATAGTTAATATGCTTTACTGAACTGCTACAATTTGTTTCATACAATTTCCTATTCTACATAAAAACTGCAGTGTTATTAAGTAGTACTGAGGCTTTCGATTTGTTTTTAAAACATAACTGTGCATATTTCAATGAACTACTTTCCATGCAGCATTTAAATGGTTTTCACTTCTAAGTTTTTTTCAGGCTTATAGCGATTACAGTAATGCTGCAGAACTTTATATACAACTGCTTTTCAAATCTTATAAACTAACATAAAGCCTTCCGTTATTTATAAATGAAAGAAAATTTCGAAATATGGAAACATATCCATAAACATTCATAAGAAAAAGTTTTTAAATGAAAGATGTGAAATTCAAACAAATATTTAATTCATATTTTCAAATGTTAAAACTGTATGAACACAAAATTTGTCAATACTTTCTTCATGCAGTTGACGTATCTCAATATCCATTAATTTCTTAAGTTCTCTCGAGTAAATAACTTGACGTTTTGTAATCAGAGTCATTGCATTTAAGGAACTCAACGCCAACCTTTCGTGTCTTTTGGCAACAACGCAAAAACTCGTAGAATTGAAATTCGTACATTTCAAAATCATAATAAATCAAGGGAAAACGAGTTCAGAGGCGATAATTATTTTAACTGTTGAGTTTGTGCGCCGAATTAACGCAAGACATCAAGTAAAACCTTCATCTGAGTGCCAAACTTTCATGTAGGTGTTTTACTGTTGCTTTGAAGAACAGGAAATGTCGCTAATTTTGTGGCCACGAACGAGTAGACCTCACTCGGACTTTGACGTCAGCAGATTCGGATCAATGACAGGGGGTATTGAGGAAATCTGATTTTAGACTTGGATGTTGACTTACGGAGCAGCGTACTTAAAATGCTATTGCGGTCGTCACGATGGCCCTAGAATATATCAGAAGGAACTGGAAGTTTTTTTAAAATTTATGAGCGGGAACCTCAGAGGTTTGATTTTGTGATTCTCTCAGTTGATGACGTAGACATTTTTATTGGAAGTAAACAGGTCTTTGGTGAACTAAATGGCACAGAACTTTTCACGTCAGACGATTGCCTTTAGCGGATTCCATTTAGAGTATTTAAAATGTATCATTGCAAAACCGCATATCTTTATATGAAAGAAGTATTCTCTGCTTTGATGTCTATACTGAAAAAGTGTAATTTGCTGTAAAGTGTACTTCAAGTTTTAAAAATGCGAGATCAGCGAGGTAAAAATTGTTCAAATGAGAAAAAGGGATAAGAGAAAGGCTTCAAATGTTCGTTTTTAATACTTGCTAGATGCAAGACAAATGCAATTACTGAAAATATACGACTATGTAAACATAAATATAAATAATGAATACGTGATATCACATCAAATAAAAACACTCATGGCTCTAACCAAAACATTATTTGACTTTTCGGAAACGTGTTCGATTCTTAAGGTGTTAGTTAATTCTTTTGTTGCGTTGATTATATCTACTGATCGTGTATGTTTGGAGAAATTTTGGTAGAATGATTTGGAGAAAATCTAAGTGAAGGCCTTCAAATATTAAACATTTTAATTTTTGTGTTGTTAAGATATTTAAACGAAATTGAATCGCAAGAAGGGAGATTTACCCGTATTATCTTGAAGTCAATTAGTGTGTATAATTTGTAATGGAAAGGCTTCTGCACAAACAATTGTACTATAGAAAAATTACTTGATTGAGAATGAAGTCTGTGTTAATACACAAAATGAATAGAAAATGCTTCATTGAGATTTTCATATTGAAATAATTTTCGCTCCAGTTAGGTTGATTGTCGGTGCTACATAGGTATTAAACAATGAAAGTCAGTATGCATTTTTGTGAATATCAATGATAACTTTGTAACTATTGTTATAATCTCTGAAGGAATTTAAAAACTTCTTCTCTCATACACAAACTTCTATTCGCTATGGATTCGCTACAATTTTCACTAAATCAAGAAATAAAGGTTTTTGGCAGGGGGGCAGCATGTTTCTAAATGCCCCAATTGATCTCACATTTTTTGAAGAACTAAATCTCTGAAATTTGGTTGGTGCTATCCATACTTTGGTGAATTTGAACCCCTTTGCTTCTAAACACTTCTTTGTGAAGGATCTTCATGTTTTTCCTCTGTGATGTGGAGGATTGAGTGTAGTTTGATAATTTGGAGAACTCAGTATCGTCAACAGTCGTGCCTTTGTGTGGGAACACATTTACTTATTCTTTCTCTTTTCTTGTAACGCAGAAGAAAAACTTTTTTTATGATTTTACTAAGAAGGTATCACTTCTTTTCTTTATTATTTCGTCAATAAAATGTAGTGCGAGTGCTGAATTTGTAATCAGTACATCATAACTGGCGCAAACAGTAAAATAAACAACGCCTCTTTCGGTGTGTTTTCCTCTAATTCATAGCTTTTGTCATTTTAACTTAGCTAGTCATATTCTGCATTCACTGAAGCCTAGCAAACGAAACAATATTGACAATTGTCAAAACATCAAACACAGTGTTTAAACTCAAGCATTCAGCTCGACACTAGGCGCGAAATCCATAGAGCATGATTTTCCAGGACCATCATTCTAACAATTTGTGGAAATTAGAAACATCAAGGTCCCGATATGTCAGCAGTATAGCGTTTGGCGTTTTTCGAAACTCGTTCTTATTACATGGGTCACTGCATTTGAACCACACTGAGAAAT
Source organism: Teleogryllus occipitalis (assembly GCA_011170035.1). Taxonomy (NCBI): domain Eukaryota; kingdom Metazoa; phylum Arthropoda; class Insecta; order Orthoptera; family Gryllidae; genus Teleogryllus; species Teleogryllus occipitalis. The sequence goes on along the minus strand of BLKR01009820.1, from coordinate 81,077 downwards.
TCGTGTAAGCCACATTCTTCTGAGAGGTGTAGGTCATGACGGCCGCCCACATTGAGTGCAGACAAAATACAATACAACTGCTAGCACAGTGGATACAGAAAGAAGCGGTCTCTTTAAATTTAAAATAAAAGTGTGCTGCATTTGTTAGGCTTTGTTCGGCCCCCGATTAACAATGTTAATGATAGACGTGTTAATGTGAAGATTAAAATTGAAATGAATTTTTGTGGAGTTTGACGTTCGCAAGCGTACATAAGATCAATAATTTGGTTTTATATTAATGCTGTTACCGGGGGAAAATATTCTCTTTAAAGAATTGGTCTGTAATCTTTAAGTTTTGAACACCTGATGACGACCCGAAATTATAGGTTGAAATGTTGTTTTGATTGTATTGGTGTATATCTTTAATAAAATTTATTAATTGTCCATTAACATGACCTCCATCATTATCATAATCATGAAATAATTGTAAAATTAATAATCCACAATTAGTATAATAGTATCACTGTTCTTAATTTTTATCCCAAACTACAAAATTAGCTGCATGCATGTAATATTTCGAAGTGAAACTAACTCTTAAGTGAATTTTGCAAATACAGACAAGGCATATATACTTTAACATTCTTAGGAAAACAAGAAAAATGAGATTTTGAATGTTAAGGATTGTGAAATATAATAAAACCCTTTCAAAAACGTCAAACACAAGCGTAAAAATGAATGCTCGAAACACATAATACCTTTTCACAACGTAACGGTAGAATAACTGCCTCTAGGTATTTACTGAACCGACCATCAAGAAGAACAATAATAGCAATTCATGTATTATTTTACATTGGTATTGTACAATTTTAGTATTACTAGGAACCGAAAATTATACCTTTCAAATGTGATTACCCAAGCTTTGTTGATTCTTTTATTTATCATTCATCTACGGATAGTAAAAGTGTGCGATAAAGATTCTGGAACACACGAATACGTGTGCAGATTATACTCTTACCCCGTACCTCACATAAAAGGTTTTACGGTATTTTTAAAACAATAAATTAAATCAAACATTATCTTCACGATTAAATGCAATTAGTAGTAAATAAAAATGACAATTGTGGTGCAATTCATCTCGTATTACTTGAGAGGAATTTTAAGATTATATACCAAACTAAGAAAACAACAACCTTATTAGCATTAAAAGTATTACATTCGCCGATATCTGAGATGAATAAAAGGGATAACAAAACTGATCAACAATAAAAAATTTAGTTACATTTCTAAGCCTAATTGTAGCAGTTTGAAAATCTGAAATGGGTAAGCCACATCAATCGCAAATATGTACACGTCTAGCTGTACGTTCTTTGAACAAAGCAAGCAATCTTCATCCAGCAACCGCGCGCTGCAGATACCTGGTGTGTGCGGCGCGCATTTTTCCGACTTTATGCTCCGCCTCGTGCGGAACAGCAGCAGTGGCGCGGGGCGAAGGTGTGGATCGCGGTGGGGGGCGGGATGGGGGCGGGTAGAGGTCACGATGGGGGGTGGTGGGGTCTGGGTGGGGCGAGAAGGGTGGAGACAAGGCGGGGATAGTGGTGTGGTCGAGGTGGGGGCAACGCGGACCGAAGGTGAGAGTCGCGGTGGGGAAGAAGACGGGGGTCGTAGTGTGGGCGGAATGGGGGCGACGCGGGGCAAAGGTGGAAGTCGCGGTGGAGGCGGGGTGGAGGCGGGGTGGGGCCGGGGTGGGGCGGGGTGGGGGCGAGTGAGGATGGGGAGGGCAGAAGGCGGGGGTCGTGATGCGGTTGGACTTGAGGAGCCGCGGGGCGAAGGTGGAGGTCGCGGTGGGGAAGAAGACGGAAGTCGTAGTGTGGGCGGAATGGGGGCGACGCGGGGTGAAGGTGGAGGTCGCGGTGGAGGGCGGGCTGTTGGCGGGGTGGGGGCGCAGGCGGGGGTCTTGATGGGGGAGGGGGTCACGGTGGGAGGTGGCGGAGTCTGGGCGGAACGGGGGCGGAGTGAGGGAGAAGTCGGGGTCGTTGTGTGGGCGAGGTGGGTGCGAAGGAAGCGTGGACCGAAGGTGGGGTCGCGGTGGGGCGAGGTGAGGGCGGGATGGGGAAGAAGGCGGGTGTCTTGGTGTGGGCGGGAAGGGAGCGACGCGGAGCAAAGGAGCGGTGGGGTCGGAGCGGTGGTAGGGTGGAGACGAGGTGGGGGCGGCGTCGCAGCTAGCGTCAGAGCGTCCGCTGCCCACGCCCTCCAGGAGACACGTGACCCGGCGGTCACGCACCAAACTCAACAAAGCGGCACCCCACGGTGGCTAAAAAGACGCGAAAAGGGGACTAAATGCCCTATTTCTGCGCTTATGCCTTGGCAGTATGTACGACCTTCACTGTTTATTGATCGGTTTCTGCTACATGATAGCCGTACACGTACCGTAGAGAACACACGGCGTATGTAACAACCGAGTACCGCAAAGTAAACAATCACTGGAACGACTTGAATCAACATGCCTGCCGCTTCGCAGTTTGAGAATGATACAATGAGTATGCATTTGTGAATTTAAAATTCAAATTAATATATTTCGATTATGGTTTATTTTACGTTGTGAGGCTTAGGCCATAAGGCCTATCTGGCCACGCCAATTTCGCTGTGTTCCTTTCGGAATGTATCAGCGAAAGAAGATGATACTCAGGCAAGGAAACAAGCGATTTGTATTATAACAGAGATTTCTTTTAGTCTTGAGTATCTCTTACATGCAGTAAATCTACAACATCGGACAGCAGACCTGACTTCCCCTTCGATGGAACGAGTATGTAGGATATTTTGCTCATAAAATTACCACCTTCAATTGGATTTCAACCTGTGAGCGATGTAACGGACCGATGCACTTACCGTTACCACCGAAGCCTCGAAATTTTGTGAATTCGTACTAAAAATATGAACCTAACTCGGCAAAAGTGTCGTTGGCATATTCGCTTCAAAATGTCTTTTTTCCTGTCAACATTTCATTCGTACGACAAAGACGTACATTCTGTAATAACTATTACGTTCTGTAAAATGGGCTACTGCGGTCAGTGGCAACAACGTACTATTTGCAGTATCGTCGATCCGTGCATGTCAGGAGACCAGTTGAAAAATTGTTAGAGTTTATTCTGACTGGGGCGTGTAGGTCGGCGTCGGATATCACGGTCGAGCGGGAATAGAACAAAACTATTTTCGGGATATACCATACACTCATTTACGGGAATAGTGGTCTAAGCAACTGACGCACTCGGAAACAGTGTTGTTAATAGTCACCAATACTTACTCATTCCTCAGAGTAAGCATGAGTTTACGGCTCTCATTCTGCAAGGGTCCCAAATAAATTTTATCCACATTGTTTACCATACATTATTTGAAATATGTTAATTTTAATTTATAAAATTGCAAAAATAATACTTTATTTTCATATTTTTACTTTATTTTCAGTTTTTTTTCTTTTCTGAGATTGTTGTCCTAAATGAAATCGGTTCTAAAAAATCAGGACTATAAAAAAGATCATGTACATTTTTTAAACGAGTATTTTTCGCGTAATTTCTGCTTGAATTGAATGCAATGCAATTTATAAAAAACGACAGCAAACCGACATCAATTTTTTAATTTTCTTTCATGAGTAGTGCCGAGGAGGCTTGAAAGAATGGCAGAGATCTAATGTTCGTTGAACGCTGAATTTTCATAAATTGCAAAAGTTCGAGATAATACGAGAAAATATGTGCTCTTATAGCTACACTAGTTGTACAGAACAATACCGAGTTCTACTCTAACAGTGTTTTCTACTTGGAAAATTCTACAACCATGAAAGAAGAGTCCAAATTAGATTTCCAAGGGATACATTCAAATCTCGCAAAAAACAGTTTCCTTCCTATATCTAACTGAAAAATTTTCTAATCTCTCTAAACGCTTTTCATAATTTCATTCAGGCCCTCCTATTGGTCTCCCCCCTTGAACTTAGAGCTACCCCACTCTCCCGTTAAAGTAATCGTATATTTAGCTTGCCTGCACCCTGTAACACTCTTCGATTGCGCGTTTCTCTGTAAACGATACTTGAAAAAGAAACAAGTTGTGCAAGAAAAAACTATACTTTTGCTCGCTTTTTCCAATTCGGATCCCAGTGTGGTGACAGCGAGGACCATGGGGGGTCGCGCGTCCGGTTGCAGCCGGAGGAGGGGGCGGAGGCGGAGGCGGGGCGGGGTGCGGGAGTCGCGAGCGGCGGTAAATCGCAACGCGCCCTGCCGCTGACACAACATGCAAGGCCCCCGCGTCGCCCGCCCCGCCCCCGCCCCCGCCCCCGCAGGCGACGTGCTCGCCTCGAGCGCACGCCCTCGCCTCGGCCACGCCCCTTCCCGTCATCCACCACGACCTGCTCTCCCGTCCCCGCCTGGACCCTATCCTCTTTCTCCTAGTTCGTTTTCCCGACACAAGTACTTTGTTACTCGGGAGACCGGGAGAGGTGGCTCAGGTTATCAACTGATGTCACTGCAGTGCCTCCTACCGGGAGATCCTAGGTTTGAGCCCGACTGTGGCAGAATCTTCGACACTAGCTAGATTGCTAGGTCGAGTTCAGTCGCTGTCTACAGGGGAAATTCTATCAGCTGGCTGCTCCGAATGGTAGTGGTTCAGTGGTTTCTCCGATCAATACTAGGCGAATGCCGGAGCAGTACCCTAACAAACGGGCCACGGACCGCGCGCGATCTTTACTTCCTTGCCCGATCTTGACTCCTACTTAGACACACACTTACATGCACTACCTTACATGCCGGGAGATCGGTCGAGAGCTTAGATCGTGTGGGAGATACAATCAATCAATCAATCAATTAATTAAGCTACTCGGGAGAGAAAAGATCTGGTTATCGAATTTTGCCACCATGCTGGTTGGGAGCTTTATTTTTAATTCAACCATGTATTGTAAAAGAATGGTTTAGGGATTCTGGCGCTCAAGAAAATGTGGACGAATTATAGCTCCCCCAGATACGACACATACAGTTAAAAAATAAATTAAAAAAAAATAAAAAAATAAATTTTATTCATCTGTGACCGCCAACCAGTCGTCCACTCTCCCGAGGTCCGTGAGAAAATTTCGGTTGTTTGCAGAAATATCTGAACATTATTATCTCTCTTGATTTATTAAGAGTGAAGTACCTCTAGTTTCGCCATTCATCCACTCACGTTGCGTTTTACTTGATGTCAGCCCACCTTCTTCCCTACTCTTCTCTATGATCATCCGTTGCCTTCAAACCCTTTCAAATACCTCCGTCACTTTTTATCACCATCGCCTCCTTGGCCCTCACATCGCGTTTATCTCTCTCGTCCCATTTTCATCCCACCTTGCGTGCCTTTTCTGACCTGTCATCCCCTATACACTCCCTCCCGACCGACGTGTTACGATACAGACGGGAATAAAAGTGCGGCGGTAATCATATCGCGGCCATTGCAGGCACGTGCAGAATACACAGTGATGCTCGCTTGCCGCTGAAATCGCTCTGTCCACCTACAGACCTCCCCGCACTCGGGACCGAACCGCTCCAACAGTAGCTTTTGATCCCCGTGCTCTGCGCCACTCTAAAGTGAACAGTAGCGAGATAGGAGAGAACTTTTTTATATTAGCTATTTGTACAGAATTCTGAAATGCGTCCGCTGAATAGATAAAATTCAAATTCGATGTTTTTCGTGTAGAAGTTGAGTCATACAGTTCGTAGGGTAGTGGAAATTAAATTTTACGCCATGATTGTAAATCAGAGAATATTTCAAAACTCTTAAATTCATTATTTGTAATTGTAGATCATGTGTAACGCCCTAAGAAACATAATTCCATTTTCAAATAATGGGCACAGAAAACTGTCTCTTTACATGAACGCTATCAAATTAACCTATTACCGAACGGTAGATTTTGAGATGGCTCATGGGCAGCGTACTAGCATCCTGTGCTGTGGTCCCGGGTTCGAATCCCACGAGTTGTAGCGTTCCTTTAAAATCGTTCCAATTTCTGTAGCAGTGTGACGAAGAAAAGCTCAAGCAGGCGGATCATGCTAGTTACGAATACGGTATGTTCGCCTCACGTCGCTCTTACTCCCCAAGAATGGGAATTTAAGTAGGCATGGTGACACCGGTAGTTGGCCTGCGAATTCGGACTACGGACTCAATAACGCCAAATAAATACATACCGAACGTTTTTTAAAATTATTTTGGCGGTGTTAATGTAATGGTCTTTTCATTTATGTAAGTATTCAAATTTACGTGAAAACGACTATAACGTTGCAGCATGCACGAAGCGGTGTAGTCCAAAAGGTCTCTTGTATGCGCTAGCCAATGGCAGATCCCTCCCAATTTGGAAAATCCTCTCTTTCCAACAAAAACAATTTTCCTGAATTTTGTTAGGAGAATCCGGTAAATGTTTTCTTGAAACTCTACTACAGCAATGCCAACTATAAAATGATACATATCTTAACCAAATACAAACTCTCCAGGAGCTCAAATGTGTTAACCTCAAATGTAACGTAGTCCAAAAAATGTTCTCTATTGCGTTGCGGACCCCTGAAACCGTGAAAAGCCATAGAACTGATCAATTAATAATGTTTCTTAAAGTAAACCTTTAATTTGGAATTTGTGTTCATCACATTCTGTACCAAAATATATTTAGTGGAAACGACTTTGCTTAATCATTATAATGGTTGAAGAACATTAATTTAGCAATTTTCGTATTAAATATTTTAATATTTGCTAGTCGACATCATTGAATTTTGGTTTTTCCTTAGCTCTCTTATTTGAATAACCTTTTTTATATTTTTTGTATTGTCATCTTAACAAAAAATATTTTATTCTTTTATAAACACTCCATAGTTCACACACAGTATTTATAATATAGAAAATTTGAATTACTGTTACAATTACTTACTTAAAATGTAACATTAACGAATGTTTCCTCTCCCTTCCCGATTTTGAAGGATGCGTCCCTTTTTCTCTGAGAGGCTTGGACCCACGCAGAAGTGGAACTTGTAGCCAATGACAGTTCTATATACCTTTAATACAGCCCTTGTCAAACTCCCATTCATCAGTACATCTTACATTAATCCGCAACCCAATCGACCTACCTATCCACCAACGTATCATCTTGTCTCCTCATTTACTTTCACAATTTATCAATCCCGCGGACAATATTTTCCTAAGTCATTAATTCACCAAAACATAAACATTCCCTCTATTATTACTTTCAAGGGAGAACCAGCAATCCCACGTTTGCTTCTTCCCTCCCCTACGACATCACCAACGTTTCACTTTGGTTCATTTCCTCACTCATTCACGACTGGTTTCTACACTTGGCAGAAACGTGTATACTTTCACCCACTGCCAGAGTCAATCTATTTCCGGACATTGCTGGGTGCTCCGTTTGTAACGTGTGCCTTTAACGTTTTCTGCCTGTGGCTGTGTGGATGAACGTTCCCGCGCGATTCGCAGTGATATAGGCCTCTCTATTCGACGGTCCGCTGTTCATCAACTCTTTTCATGGTTTCTTCAATTACTCCCCGCTCCGCCTGCCGTTCTGCATCTCTTTGTCCCTCTTTTCTTTTCGAACCTTCGACACCATCGGCTCCCATCACTGCTACAATTCACTTCATTTTAGATTGGTTGTACTACGTCGCCTCAGCCACTCTCTCCTGATTTAGTTGTATAAAGCAATTCTTTATTTTGCTAACATTTTTATCTTATACGATTTTTTATCTTCTTATCGTTTAGGATTGCCCTTCCGTTCAAATTATTGTATCTTTGTTTTCCATCACCAACTCTCACTTTCTCCTTCTCTCTCTCCCCCTTCTCTCTCTCCCTATCTCCCTCTCTCTCCCTTTCTCTCTCTCCCTCTCTCTCCATCTCTCTCTCCATCTCTCTCTCCATCTCTCTCTCCTTCTCTCTCCCTCTCTCTCCCTCTCTCTCTCCCTCTCTCTCTCCCCTCTCTCCCTATCTCTCCCCCCTTCTCTCGCTCTCTCTCATTCTCTCTCTTCTTTTTTCTCTCGCTCTGTGTCGGACGGCGACGGGGAGGATGGCGGAGAGAGAACGTCGGGGAGAGGATGGCGAGAGGAGGACTGCCGGAGGAGGACGCATGGTTGGAGGACGGCGGAGGTCCCAGTGCGCTGGGCCGCGGGAGGCGAGCGTCGGGCTATTACTATTTTTATCGTATGGAGGTAACGGCCCCTGTAATGAGTCATTACTTGGAGTTGACCAGCTCCGAACGGCGGCGGCGTGGAAACGTGCCCGCCGGGCGCTGCCGGGCGCCGCCTGCGCGTGGGAGGCCACTGGCGCGGGCGGGGCACCCAAGGCGCACTGCTCGTAAAACGCTCGGCCAAGAGGGTCTCTCTCTCTCTCTCTCTCTCTCTCGTTTGCTCTCTCGATCGCTCTCCCACTCCCTTTCGCGCTCGCTATCTCGCTCTGTCTCTTGCTGCCTCTCTCTCTCTCTCTCTCTCTCTCGCTCGCTTTGTCACGCTTTCTCCCGCTCTCTCTCTCGCTCTCTCTCCCTCACGCTCGCACTCTTTCCTTCTCTCTATCTCTTTCTCTCTCTCTCTCTCCGTCTTTCTGGTCCATTAGAAACAATCAGATGCATGGCGATCTAAACACAAATGAAAGAGCACGCCAAATAATTGCGTAAATGTCTGAAGGTAATTCTGTAAACCAATCATGCTCCAGTACTATCTGTTAAATGGACACGTTTGTGGCCAATTGAGTTTCAACTATTTAATGAATAATTTCAAGACGTATATTTTTTATACAATTTGAAAACAGTACGTGTAAATTACGATTTTATACATGTTTCACCTAGTACGTTTTCTACTGAAAATAGTTTTCGGAGAAAATATTTAGAATAATATATTTTTAGAACACGTCAAATTTCTATACAATTAATAAAAAATTCACAAATAATCCATTATTTCGAGACATGTTTATAATTGCTTGAAACATATTTTTAACCGTGTGTATTTGGAAGGGCGGCTGGTCTCTGAAGTGACCTCCATTAGCGTTCAGCTTGTACTAGTACAGCTTTTCGGTTCTCAGAAGCCAAGAATGTGCATCGCCACTTCCCATGATAAAAACATACACGTGTAAACAAACAGCTTATTAGTGTCGTTTCCTTCCGGCGTCTAACACATTTGTTGCTCTTTGTAAAAATGCTATTTTTTATGAACATATTTCTTCTTCTACCGATAAGTACGGTTTAATTTAATTTATTGTACGATTTATGAAAAAAATATTCACTGTCATAAACATTTTTGTATGTGCAATGTTGAGTTGAATAACATGACATATGACACAGGACATGTACTACATGATTAAGTGTTTTCAATATGATCTGAAGTATTTTTAAGTGTTTTTTTCACTCCGGCACAATTTACTCAGTGTCGCATTCTCTGTTGTTTATCCGTACACTTCTATTGTAATGTATTAAAAATTGCCTTGAATAATGTGCAGCGTTCCTTTATGATACGTTAATCTATTGGATCCGTACGACATACACAATGTGCCCGACACGTGTAAATTTTTAGTTTCTTTAAACGGATGCTACAAGCTGCAGTTTGACTTAAAGGGAGTTGGAGGCCCCGGGCAAGGCTTCTAAACTCCTCCCTCACCGAACAGATTGCATTTCGTTTTATTCCTAATACAATTTTTCCATCCTTGATGGTTATTTCATATTTAATAGTTTGCTTTTCCTACTCGCTCCTTTGATTGGAGGTTCATCGTTACATATTTTTGTACATTAAAGTTCAAATAACATACATAAACATTTATATCATAATATATTGATAGCTGTCAAAAATGAAACAACGTAAGTACTAAAAGTCAATGTACCGAAAATTTTCAATTTAACTAATAAACACGCAAAACATTAAAAATGCATTAGAAATTATACCTTACTAACATATTAATTATCTTCTATTAAATTTCCTGTCTATCTAGGAGTTCGACCTATCATCTTTTGTCATAATCAGATGAAGGACAAACTGGCCGAGACCACCTCCTGACTGTTCCGCGAGATGTAACCCTCACGGGCCGTTGCCATCACTTGGGGAGTAGACCATCACTTGGGGATTTGCGATGCTCAAATAAACCATGACTATACCACTTATTAAATTAAAACCAATAATGTTAACAATACGTACAAAATGCTCCAATCTTAACGATATATCTCAAATCGTTTATCGCAGTTTCTCTCCAATTTTACTTACCGCTGTTTTCCACTGACCAATCACAAACTGTGACTCATATATCTTAAGAGGCGGTGTATGTCGATCGCTATGTCGATGTCCAATAAATCGTGCATGTGCACAACCTCTTTGATTTTAACATAGCTTTCAGTTATTTTCAATATTTGGGTATTTTGGAACTGTGTTGGACATAATTTCATTCGTGGAATAGTCCTATTAAATACCACTCGTGCTTTAGACATTCTCAGTTAAGTCCCCTCATCGTTTCGCGAGTCGGGAATTTATCGACAAATTCCAAAGCACTCGTGGTATTACCTACGGTAATCCTATCCGTCTAGGTGACGCGCTCCCGCCACTGGTTGCGTTGCATTTGTTATTGACGCTGCACATTCGTGACGTCACGAGGCGTCTCCACAAGAATAACCGTTGGCGCCCGTCTCGCGCCATCTGGCGACGTTACGGCAAGTGCTGTTTTACGTGCCCTTGCAACAGCTCCACGTGCTGGGCACTTTCTCAGTGGCTTGGAAAAATCGCGCACACCCTCGGCGAGGCGTTCTGAAGCGGGGGAGTGCCAGTAGATGGGAGATGCAGCGAGGAGAGGAAGAGAGAAGGAAATGTAAACAACTGGGGTGTCACAATTGAGAGAAAGGATCCGAGATCCAGATGTTTCAATGCAAACAAAAGAAATGTCTTGTTTTACTACAATTTTCGTTGTAACCTGTTCTTTGAACAGCGAGTTCATAATTTATCGTTATTGTTCTCATGCAAATGAGAACAATATAGGTAAATAGATCATTGAGAAAACGTTTATATCATAATCACACACACTTAAAAATTTGAAAAATCTGAAATCTACATTTAGCTGAGTACATGACTTTAATCTTCTTTTTTAGAGAATTATTCAATACATTTACAATAAGATAGCCTATGTTTTTTTTCTAATCCTACCCGAGTTTTATATTTTATTTTAATTTATGTTTTCGTTGTGGGTTTCTCAGTACGTACTTTTTCACAGATGAGAGAACAGAATGAGGCGCACGAACCAACTTCATTATGATATGATTACGATCAAACACGTACGTGATTCTGAGCGCGTCAACTGATAAGGTCATTAGTCCCGTAAGTGCAGTGCATGTTATATATTGGGGAGATGGGGATGATATTCCTTCGTTTAATGGTGAGATCCAACCTACGTTGACTTGCGGGACTCTTCTCAACAAGCTATCTTCCACCTGAATGGCACTGCCCCAGCCGGGACAAGATCTGAGTTCTCGACTGGTCTGCTGACAAGAGTGGAAGTGTAGTGTATGTGAGTCTAAATGTTTGAAAGTAAGGGGGTAGGCGTGGGACAAAGAAGAGTAAGGAAAGATCGCGCACGGAGATCCATGTCCCGTTTGTAAGGATACTGCTCCAGCATTCCCAGGCGTTGCTTGGAGAAACCACAGAAAACTACCATCAGAGCAACCGGCTACTAGAATTCTCCTCCAGACAGCGGCTGAACTCGACCTGGCGGTCTAGCTACTGTAAAATCCTGCCACTGTCGGGACTCGAACCTTAGGGCTTCCCGATCAGAGGCACTGCAGTGACATCACTTGATGCCCTGAGCCACCTCAACCGGTGGGAGATGGGAAAACTGGGCGAGTGGGACGGGGACGGGACGGGGCAGAGCAGGCCACGGGGGGTCACGGCGGGGTAAGGAAGGGTAGGACGGGGAGACACCGTGCATAGAATTCATTCTCATTCCTGTCTAATATATTATTATGATTAATTAATGCAATGGCAAAGCTAGGTTCTTCAGTTAGTATTGAATAAAATGTAAGAGATATTGCTGAATTTCCACCATCGCTTTATACATGTTTTCCTGTTTTGCACTTAAAAATTAAAACCTTTTTTTGATTGCATGCAGAAATCAGGCAATACAAACTTACTACTGCAAGAAACAAGAGGTTATTTTGTTGTTTTTGATCAGCTCTCTGCTGCAATTACAGTGAGTTATTGATTTCTTTTTTTTTTCTTGGTTTCGATCTATTGATCCGTACACTTGCAAAAACTTTGTACCGTTGCCGCGCACCTGTTCAGTTAAAAATTGCTTTTGCAAACAATTGAATTCTAATGATGACATGCATTTGATAGCATAGATTTTATATACCGAAATAGAAACTATATTTGTTGACGAGAAATGAAAAGTTTCAGAAACGGGAGTCCAATATTACTTTCTGTTCCGGGAATTTTTCAATTCTCCGAAATCTAATGGAAATTCGTGGCGGTGCCCTGCCTCCGATACTATTCCTGCTATCAACACCGTTTGTGGCATTTTTGCCGAATTATGAGTGCCACTCATATTTAAAAACCATATATAATTTTGCTATTCTTCAAAAATAAAAATATGCCGTATTAATTAAACCTAACAAAAATAACTTTTGTTTTCAATTACATATTTATAATTTATAATTTAAATAAAATTTGTCAGGAATTGTCACTGATTATACTTTACATGTAAAAAGGTATTTTCGAAAATTAGTTCATTGCGTACTATACGAATTGACAAGTCGTAAAAACATCCAAATACAAGTTTTCAGAAATTTGAAATAAATATGTTTATATTCAATAATCATTATACTATATAAATACACAGACTAGCAATATTGCAGTAACGTAATGTTAATGTATGATTGCATTCGTTGTGCTGATCCCCAAAAATGTTTCTTAAAACGTACTGCAGGCAACCAACAAAACCGAAATTGTTTTCGTGTAGCATGGGAAGCGTATAAAAAATAATTGTTTCAATATATTTCGATGCCAATTCACATAAAATGGATAAAACATGAGGGTTTAGAATATAACCGCTCTTCGATTGGTACGAATTTAATTTATTAATTATTCTGGGACATACCACAGCAAGTTGGTTTGGAACACATTTTTCGCTTTGCACCACCCACATTCTAATGGATCGAAAAAAGTGTTGTGCATGCACATATTGATGCATCGCCACTTCCACGTCATCTACTCTGGAACCATCCTGGCAAAGTTCCAAAGTATGCAACAAACATCATAAAAGGAAAATTATTAAGACCAGCTTCAAATACCAGATGTAAAAGAAGAGACTAATAAAGGGCAGCTTGTTGTTACATGACAATGACTTCCCATACAGTGGTGCTCCCCGCATCATGGGAATCATCAGAAATCTGAAATGGTAAAATGTTATAGAAACGAAGGTAACATTAACGGAAAGATTTCTACATTTATTTATTTGTTATTTCGGGATTAAAACGTTTTAAACTGATCTATTACTTGACGCTGAAGTTTTCTAGTTTTTAAATCTTACATTTATCTTCTATATACCACTATCCATGATTCAACTATGCAGAATAAAACGGTCGGGAATGAAGAAACCGTTGTACTTTCAAGATCCAGGTTGCGATGTTCAACACAAAAATGTTTTCATTTACTTAAATTTGCACCCACTATGTTCAACAAACCTTTAACAGAAAAACAAAAATCAACGAAATAAAGAATTTTTTGTGTAACTTCGTTATTGCCGTACAGTGTCCAGCTTGGTGAAAGGTGACGCCAACAGTGCAGGTCGACAGCCGGCAGTGATAGGTACCTTGCCACTATCGCACCATGCGGAGAGCTGGCCCACCTGTGACATCGTAAGGCCCATTCACAATGCAAACACAAACATAAGCATGGCACATAGACGTAAACAGTAAGATAAGTGATAGACTGAAGTATTCACAATGTCGGACATAAACGTAAGCAAAATAATACTTTCTATTGGCTGTGAGACATTCTAGTTTACTACTGGTTGGATGTGAGAATCGATTTCGACATATCGACTGTGTCCATGACGAGGGGGGGTACTCTTGTCATGGATTGCGTTAGTTCGTCTATCATCTTATTTCGATACTCGATTTCGAGTTAACATACTCTGATTGGTACATTTCTTATTTTTGACATTAGCATTAGCACAGACGCTTGAAGCTTGCAAGCTTGTAAGTTAACGTCTTACGTGTTATGCCTATGCGAACGCATTGTGAATGAGTCCGCTTATGGACGTAGTCGTAACTTTTGTGTTAACGCCATGCTTATGTTTATGTTTGCATTGTGATTGGGCCTTAAGTGGCACTCGGCTGAACAGGCCATGGAAGATCTGGGCGGCGGTATCCGGTAGAGCGGCGCCCACAGCGCCCGCGTCTCGGACCTGGAGGATGGGGTTCCCCCGTCCTCGTCCGCTCTTCCACTAGCGGGAGCCGGTTACGCCACAGACTGTGACACGTCGGGAGCTGCATGTGAGTGGTTGCGAAAGAAGGATCGCTCCGCTCCGCGATCGTCCACTAACGGAGCGGCGGAGCGTTATCCACTAACGGAGCGGCGGAGCGTTATCCACTAACGGAGCGGCGGAGCGTTATCCAATAACGGAGCGGCGGAGCGTTATCCACTAACGGAGAGGCGGAGCGTTATCCACTAAGCGGCGGAGCGTTATCCACTAACGGAGCGGCGGAGCGTTATCCACTAACGGAGCGGCGGAGCGTTATCCACTAACGGAGCGGCGGAGCGTTATCCACTAACGGAGCGGCGGAGCGTTATCCACTAACGGAGCGGCGGAGCGTTATCCACTAACGGAGCGGCGGAGTCGCTTCAGGATGTTGCTGGATGTTCAGCTGCCTATCCCCAAGGGGATTCTTCAGCTGGTGTTGTTTACGAAGTTGTTGTTCCTGCCGGGGTTGGTGCCTCCACTCCCCCGTACAGAGACGGGGATTGGGAAGGGGGGGATGATGAAGGGAGGGTTGTTTTTTGTTGGGAGGTTTTGGGTGTTGGGATGGAGGTGGGAATGGGGATAGGGAAAGGATAGGGATGGGAGGAGCGTCGCTGCTGATTGGGGATAGGGAAAGGATAGGGAACGTCGGAGCGTTGCTGCTGATTGGGGGTTACCACAAAAACAGGCACAGATTATATGTCCCCTACGTCCCATGCAGTTATAAATGTTTTTACCGATGAATAAATAAAAAACCTTCATCTACCGACATAATATCGAAGCTCGTTTTTTTCGTATTAATTATATTTTACTTAAAATAATTGTTATGAAGAAAACATTTCCATTGTTTTGTTCATGGATAAATGAAAATATAAACAAGCAGTAATAACTATTTTGTTTTTCAAACCGTTTTGTTCAGTTTAATTATTTTTTATTTTAGTATCATTTATACTGCCGCGTATGCATCCTATTTAGAAAGTTAATTCTACAGGATAATGTGTCGTTCTTTGACGTTTTGTGGGTCCTTGATATCGCAAAGGGGCTTTTTCCAAACAATTGTTGGTCCGTACGACGGTCTCTCTTGTGAACAAAATTAGCGCTTAAACCATGTAGGCCTAAAAGATATTCTCGAAAATCGATATTCTCCAATGAATCTGGTAGAGTTGAAAATCCTGCGAATATGGAATTTTGGAAGGGGCAAGCCCGGCCAAAAAATTTTGCAGGTTCGAATCACTTTTGCGAGTTTATCACATATTACACTACGTAAAATTTATAAATAGAGAAGGCAATATATTGTGTCTCCACCACTAGTTTAAATTTTTTCATTGATTTGGTTTGGTTCTGTTGAAGATAACACAGAGAATTATCCACACTGGACACAGCACATTATTCAGCTTCCTAACTCACTGAAAGAAGCTTTATTTCGCGTAACATTGGTGTAAAAGTAGTGTTCCGTTATTAGCTAGTGACATAATATAGACTTTCCAGGTAACAATAAAAGTTAATGGAACGCTGAAAAATCAGGAACACCATCTCAAAAATGGCATATGACTGTAATATAATTAATTAATAATGTTTGTACAACTAAGGGAAAAAATTTAACTTTTATTTTTATTCTCTAAAATACACCATTCTTGATTCCTCGCAGGCATCTGATCTTATTCGATAAAGGAATGATTGTGCTTTAATCTTCTTATGTTTTTTTCAATTTCAGCCAGTGTTAATTATGTATGACAAAAATATGAAGAATTCGAGTGCGAACACAAAATTGCAAGCATCCGGATTTATACCAGTCCAATTAATACAAACCCATTGATTAATTCGGAATAAAAATAGCATTTTACACAATTTAGAGATATGTAATGTTAGCCTCTAAATTACGAAAATGAAAATTGTTCTTTTAACTTTTAGTCAAATAACGTTATCTAGTAATATATTGCATATAGTCGGTATAAAAGAGAAACTCATTTAACTCACTTTTTGATGGTTTGATGTTTATTTATATAGCAAAGTCAAACTGTCCAATTATTTCTATGAGTGAAATAGCTGATGTCATGGAGATGGGGTGTACTTAATTATCGATTGTTTAATTATTTTATTTAAGTAGAGAATTAAGAAAACGTTCAAGGAAAAAACCATTTTTGAATTTGATTTTCTTTCTTTCCTAAAACAGAATTACATATTAAAAGTGAATAAAAGAAAATCTGATTTATTTTCTATCCACCAAAAGATTAAGTAGACCAATTTGACACAATATACTTAAACTTCATTTATCTTGAAACACGGTGTTTGGACTTCCCCAAATTTTAAATTACATGCACAAAATATGCAATACCATAGTGTTTATTTTTGGCTAGATTTTGTCTCAAAAAGCGTCCAACTGTAAAACTATTCTTGATACGCAATTTAGAAAAAAATTAATTCAATTTACATTATGCATATGTAGTCTTCGTATTTCTGGATCATTAGTATAAAAAAAGATGTACTATTTTTTATATTTTTGTTTACGTAGTATTCGGTTCGAAAATTGCCTTTTGGTTTTGCGATCCCGAGTTCGATTCCCAGTCTGAACAAACATAGATCAGTAGCTTTACATTACATGCGCCTCAGTTTCTATAGTTCTGTGCTAAGAAAGAAAACCTCAGGTAGGCCCAAGTATGCTACATACGGCGAAGGGAATCCGTCATGCTTGCCACATGACTCACTTACCCCAAGGTGTGGATACTTAAAAACAGGGCCCAGGCTTCGGAACACCTTTGGCTGGCAAATGTCGACCCTAAAATGTCAAATACGAATATACGTTTATTTATTTTATATTTCTCGTGAGGGCATTTGACCGCTTTTCTATGCTGACGATTTTTGCTTCCCTAACGCATACACTCCGTGATCTGGCGAGTGCTGAGGATGCTCCCAATAATATTCCGGAACTTGGCAAACGAGCAAAGTCGAGAGCCAGCAACGAATAGACGAGAGGACCGGGAAGTGAGCACGCGACTGGTCCTTCCATCCGACGAATGGGTTGAAGAACGAAGGGACACCTACGGACGGGCGAAAGGACGGACGGAAAGGGATGGACGAGCGAAGGAACGAACGGACGGGTGAAAGGACAAACGGACGGGCAAAAGGACGAACGGACGGGCGAAGGGACTGAACGGGCGGGTGAAAGGACTGAACGGACCGGCAAAAGGACAGAACGAACGGGCAAAAGGACAGAACGGACGGGCAAAAGGACAGAACGGGCGGGCAAAAGGACAGAACGGACGGATGAAAGGATGATCTCACGGGCGAAAAGACAATCGGACGGGCGAAAGAACTATCTGACGGGTGAAAGGACGATCGGACGGGTGAAAGGACAATCAAACGGGCGACAGGACGAACGGACGAACGAAAGGACGATCGGACGAGCGAAAAGACGAACGGATGGGCGAAATGGTCAACAGACAGGCGAAAGAACGGACGGGCGAGGACGGAAAGGCAGGAGAAAGGACGGAAGGGCGAAGAACGGGCGAAGAACAGACGGGCGAGTGGCGAACGGGCGGGAGGGGGCCCGTTGATGCAGGCGAGCGCGCGAGTGACGCGCACTCGTCAACGGCGGCCTTGGCTCTGTTATTGTTTGTGGGGTGCTGCCGCGGGGCGGGCGGGAGGGGGCGGGGCGGAGCGGAGCGGCGTGACGCGGCGCGCGCGCGATGAGGGCCAAGATCGAGGCTGTGACGGCGGCGGCGCTAAGGGGCCGTTGTGACTTGTTGACAGAAGGCGGCGAGGCTTTGCTGATGTTAGAGGCAGTTACTGCCCGGCGCTGATTTTAAGCGACCGCGAACGGATCTGCTTCTGGTCACGCGGGACGGGGCGCCACGCGGCGGGGAGCGGGCGGAGGAGCGGGGAGCGGGCGGGGAGCGGGCGGGGAGCGGGCGGGGAGCGGGCGGGGAGCGGGCGGGGAGCGGGCGGGGAGCGGGCGGGGAGCGGGCGGGGAGCGGGCGGGGAGCGGGCGGGGAGCGGGCGGGGAGCGGGCGGGGAGCGGGCGGGGAGCGGGCGGGGAGCGGGCGGCAAGCAGGTGGAAGGTGTGAGGGAGTTGGCGGGGAGCGGGCGGGGATGGGGCGAGGAGTGGGCAGGAGCCAGGCAGAATGCGGGCGAGGAGCCGCCGGGGAATGGGCGGGGAGTGGGCAGAAAGCGTGCGGGAAGCGGGCCGGAAGTGGTCGATGAACGGGAGGGGAGCGGAATGAAAGCGGGAGGGGAGCGGGGGGAGAACGGGCGGGGAAGGGCGGGGATCGGGCGGTGTGCGGGTCGGATGGGAAGCTTGCGGGAGCGGGCCGTGAGCGGGCGAGGAGCGGGTGAGAAGCGTGCTCGGAGCTGGCGGGGAGCGCTTTTGGGCAACAGAACACGTCGACACAGCCACTCGATACGTGTCGCGATTGGCTTACGTGGCGACCACGGCTGAGGCAGATGAATTGCTAGTAAACACCTTCGAAACGACCAGATAAAAATATTGTTCTCGGCTTGCTAATGGATTTCAAGCCAAGGGTGACACGAATTTATAGTTTCTTCTTTTTCTTTCGGTTGATGCGTACAATTCTCGCCTTCCTTTGTCTAGGCTTTTTTCAAATATTTCCTTCCTCAACGTCTTCCTATCTTATTGCCTCTCTTTTAATTATTCTTTTTTCAACTGTTTATTTATCTCCCGCATCTCTCTCATCTCGTGTACTTGTGAACGTTCGTGTTTGTGTATGTGAATGTCAGTCCAAATGGATATGTATATAAGCATGAATGTGGTACGTGTGTGTGTATTTATGTTCGTTTAGTTAAACATGAATTCATTTATTGTGTGAGATATTACACGAAATTCGACAATATGTAACAATTCACTTTACCGTCGATTATTTGATATGCACTCATATATGTGAATAAACCACTCAATATATGAAGTCGCTAATATGTCAGACAGTTTGATACCCATGCTGAATATTTTATTGCATCAAAATGAACCCTCGTCATACATCTGCTTTCCAGAGAAAAACCTTTACCCGTCGTGCTTACAGAGCAATAATTTAACACTTTAAGCATGTTTACTTTATTACAATTTCCCTTTTATTTTTTGTTTTCTCTCAGCTGATATTCGCTTGCATTTGTGAATATGAATTCATTTAAAATAAATGTTCGGATATTGAAAGTGCTCATTCTGTTGGCTCTCATCCAACATCTAAGAGCCTTGAAACAAAATTGTGAATGAACACTTGTACGCACCTGTACGTAAAGTAGCTTTCATGACTAGTCACAACAGTGCAGTAAACTGTTTTGACATTATGTAAATATTTCTATATGGCGATTGTGTATGGTTAATATTCCCGCATCACTGGACCATATTCACGTACTTTTGTAAAGTATTATAGTTTTTGAGGTAATGCTTTAATCATATTTTAAATATTTCATTGTTATGAATGCTAATCTTTAATTTTCGTATTGTAACCAAATCATTTTTGCCTGATTTGAATTTAATGTCTTTGGAGAATGGTCATTTTTGTATGATAATTAACAATCAAAATTATAATTGGTTTTCTTCTTTACTTAGATCTGTAAGTACTGTAACCGCTGTCTAGTATGCAAAGGCTGAAAGAGATATTCAATGATTTACTCTGTTGTAGAAGCATAGAAAATTTCCGAGTTCGATCAAAATTAAATGGATTTTGTTTTCGTCAATATGTATCTCGGATTTGGAAAAGACACTTAAAGTCGTTGATGTAGAATACGTCAATGTAAAATACAATAGTTGGAATCTTATTACTATGCTTTTCTTCAGTAGTCTGAATATCTACGAACAACGCAATTATTACAAGTGGAACTTGTTAGCGAGTAAGGACCCAATAATCACCCGGGAACTGGAGAAATGCACATGACTTTCAAGCATCACGTACATTTATTCTACACACTCGTCAGATATTGTTATAGTGAGTCATGAAAATAGGTTTGTTATTTTATATACAACTGCAATGCTGAATGCTTTTGTTGATATTATTCATTGTAATTTATTGTAATGTGGCACCAAATATTTACATTTTCAACACTGTTTACACCAATTTTATGTACACAATTCATGTAAAGCATGTGAGAAACAAAGAGTTATTTATGTGCCAAAGACGTTATAGGGGTTCTAATGGTTGAGCGGCGGCAGGACGCCTGAGAGCCTTGGTCCGAGTGCTTAGTGTCGCACGAGATCATTAGAACCAGTTAAGAATGCCCATGGTACAAACAAGATTTTTATTGTTTATCTAATTTCATTGATTCAGATTTACTTAGTTATTGTATAACTAGATGTTAACTTCAGTCGCTTTGTCTCTTCATATTTATCTCGCATAATTCGCTTTGATAATCCCCTCTCATAATATTCTCCATAAGAAAATACTTAGTTTCATTCAATTGTTTTTATAGTTCCCTCGTAACCATGAACCTTATGGAGATGAACTATGTAGAAGTAAGGCGTAATATACCAGTGTCTAATCTAATTTCTTTGATAATCTAACAAATGATATCACTGTAAAAACATAATTGATTTACGCAATACCATTTGTAGTGGCATCAAGTGAGTCAAAGCCATATTTGTATATTGATTCTATCGCTCACTATTTCAAATGAGATATCATGAAGTGCAAACGGACATATATGATCTTCCGAAGTTTTCTTTTTTAGAGATACTCTAATTTTCAAATATTGCATTCAGTATTAAAGTGTAAAAAACATTCTGTTACTAAATATTCTAATCATTTTACTTCTGAAAAATATAATTTAGACATTTTTAATTCAACTACTTAATGCTGGTTGTACTAAACATTATACACATTACCGCTTCTTGAACATATTTTTTCAATCTTTTCTGTTTAATGAGCATTAATAAACATTTTTTTCTATAAGTTATTCCTTAAGAAAGTTAACTCTTGACGTCTACTTTTTGTGAGCCGTTGTTGTAAAGGCAGCACTGTGGGCGGTTAATTTGACAAAGTGATACCGTAGTAAATGTCACGGGGCTAACCCAAGTGCAGAGCAAATACAATCATTATCGATTGTCGAGTGCTTTGAAGGCTACAAAGCGCCGACCGCTTTCCATTAGCTTGACGGACAATATGGGACGATGAAATTTTACTTTTAAAAGTATCGCGGTGTGGATCCGTTTGAATTGTGAGGGTTTCCCATCAAATGAATGTTTCTGTTTTCAGCAATCCATTAGATATGATTAGTATATTTGACTGCTCAATACAACTTTCTTTATTGCATATTAAATGTGTCACCAATTATGATTGTCTAAGATAAGTATTAAAAATGAGAAGTGTTCTTTCAGTTTGAGACGATCAATTAACCCTTAAATAGGAATTATTTTATCCCATTATATTTGAAACATTTTTTTGTATATTTCACGTCGTTTTGTGAATTTATTATTCACATCATCTGGTAAAACATTTATAACATTTTTAAAATTAATAATAAATGAAATTGATGCATATCATACGTTCAAATACATTATGAAAAAGGAAATGTTTAAATTACAAAACAACAATTACACAATGGGATCGTATTAATTGTATCACAATCGTAATAATTAATGTCAATAGTTTTCATTTGTGCAATGGAATAATAAAATAATAAATGTTTAATGAGTAATTGATTGTCACTAAACTAAAAGAATATTGCTCATTTTTAATAATTTCGGAGCGCTTAGCAAACTTTTTGCATACCAAAAACCTACTGGGTAATCCAGTTCTTGAATACAACATCAAAGAAGTGAGACGACTCAAAAGGCGGTTTAGGAAAGCGTACATTGAAGTAATATAAATCAAAAACAAAAAAAATTATACAATTCGTTACCAATACGGCCAAAAATCCTGGAGAGCGCTGCACTTTGTTATAAAAACAGTAGTTTAAGTGCCCGATCCTTAATGTGTACTACAGTTGTTCTTCCTATTTTAGAATAAGGAGCGGTATGCAGTTGATGGAGATGAAGTAGGAGAATGCTTAGCTATGAGAAGGTGAACGGGCGCGTATACGTTATGTACAAGGCTTGCAATAGGGACGCAGCATGGGTAGAGGTATCCGTAGAAGAATCCAGAAATCGCATTAAAAGAGCAGAGAAGACCATCTTTGGAACATAGGCCTATTATGTTAATATGAAATGAACAACATAGGCAAGTTCTGTTTTTCTAAATCGCAGTGTAGTGCATTGGTACAATCTACCTGAAAAAGCACTGTAGGCTCTTTATTTGAATCCAGTTAAATTTAAAAATACGCTTAATTCCATTTCTATAATGACTCTCCCTCAGTAGGCACCACCTTATCCGGGACAAGCTCTAAGCTCCCGACTTGTCTCCGGAACTATGTAGTAGTGTTGTGCATATGAATGTAAGCGCATGTAAGTGAGGGGTGAGGGTGGGACAAGGAAGAAGGAAAGAGTGCTCGCGACCTGTGAACCGTTTGTTAGGGTACCACGCCAAACATCCACTGGGAATCGATCGGAGAAACCATGGAAAACTACCAATCAGAGAAGCCGGCCGCTAGAATTCACCTGCAGACCACGGCTAAATTCGCCCTAGCTATGTAGCTCATGTCGAAAATCCACCACCGTTGGGATTCGAACCTTTGGATCTCCCAGTTAGTGACGCTGCAGAAACAGCAGCAATGCTGAGCCTGAGATATACTGAGACGGTTTGAAACATTGAATCATGCCCACATGCTTATTAATGCTTCGGTTCACGAGGTTGAATCAGGTTGACCGGTGGAAAGTCACGGTATCCTTCGTGGAACTGTGCGAATCGAGTGTTGCGCGAACTGGCGTCTTCGGTGCACGACGCTCGAGATTTTCCAGTGGATAAGCATGAATGAGTTCGTCAGCCGAGGGACAAGAGACAAGCGCGTCATTACCATCCAAAGAAAGCGAGGCCTGGGTTGCACCCGAGCCCTCCCGCAGGCGCTTTCTTCGCGGATCAGCTGCGGCCCAGGGGGACACTGCTCAGTGGACGGAACAGCGCGGCGTCGACCAGGCGAGGAGCTATCTGAGGGGCAATAAACACGACGGGAAATGTTTTCTTTAACTACTGAATTGTACTGAAGAGTAGTGCAATGCAATGCAATGCAATGTATGGTGTATTTTACACATAACATAACTGATACTATAATTGTCACCAAACTTTTCAAAAGATTGGTAGGCTCGGTAGCTTACTGGTAAGAGCAGCTGGGCGTAAACCAGAAGGCCCGGATTCGAATCCTGGTCGGAGCGACCATCTCTTTGAACAAAATTTAATTATAACTGATAATATCTTTGTTTAATTTAATTATATTGATTAATTAAAAATTTTAATTAAACATTCAATTTAACAAATTGCACTTTTAATTCAATTAATTAATCTTTTAATTCAATTAATTAAACTTTTAATTCAATTAATTAAACTTTTAATTCAATTAATTAAACTTTTAATTTAATTAACTGAACTTTTAATTTAATTATAACTGATAATATTTTTGTGCTATTAATGCATCGCGAAATTTTCGGCTAGGTGGTGTAAAATTTGGTTGATTGGACTGTTATACGCGTTGTACAAGTTAGCGAATTTAAACCCGGTCGACGGAGTGGATTTTTAATGGCGAAAAATCCTTCGTAGGGTTTTCTTCAGAGGGGAAGTAATAATGGCGGCCCATTTTGTAGTTTTACTATATGTAAAAGACCCTCACGCCTAAAAGAAGCCCCTGAGCTAAATTAAAATCGCGTCTCTCGTCTCACAGGTGATATTTTCTTTCTCTTCTAGAAGGCGAAGGGAGTGCAATGAAATTTGTGTAGTCAGGAGGAAATGCAAGCTGAATAGCCTGAGCCTCGCCACGTAATATACAGTATCATTGATTTGTTGATTTCAATGAATTATCCTGGCAATTAGATAATTGTTTTAATAACCGAATTTAAATGTACGCCATTATGTAGTTGCTATGGTTGTCTGAAAATAAATCCATTTTAATGTATAAATTATTTTTACGTATTCGTCTACAATTACAATCTAATGATATTTATTAGTTTATTTATTTGTTTAATTTTTTTATCATTTCTGAATGAATAATTTTACGTGAACGTGAAGTTAGTCTTTTTTAAAAACATGTGAGAAACACATTACAAAACAACACATTACCGTGTTGTTTTTTCGGATGTTTGATCACGTTACAGAGAAAAATAATTTTTGATGGCCATGAATAAAAATGAAACAAATTATGATTCGTATTAGAAGAATGTTTATAATATCGAAGATAAAAATTATAGTTCGTTAGTGAAATAATTGTTTATTACACAATCTAATTGTATCCTTCCCTTGACGAATCGATATCGTTAAAATCTCAATTATCGATTGTGCAATAAACAAACATTACGCACACTTAATTTTTTCTTTTTAAAATATTCTTGAACTGGACAGATGTTATCCCATGAACCAGCGATTGGAAATGCCCATTAAATACTTCGTTTTTAATAACGGTCTGCTAGCGGTCATTGGCGTAATGGGTGTGGTGAGCATAGAGTTGATTGTGGTGAGAGTATGATATCGCGACTGGTGAGTGCGATATAGGTGTATTACTGTTGTAACAGTAAGGTAAATCACTTGGGAGGTGATAAAAAAACGTTGCTTTATCCATGATCCAATGTGAAGAACCAGCCTTCTCAAATCATTGAGGAGGTCAAAAAAATTAGAATTGTTCGTTTGAGTAATTGAGTGAGATGTCAGTCGCTCGTGATTCCGCACACGAGAGATGTCCAAGTGCTCCGACCACCTCCCACTTCTCTCCGTGTCCCTTCCCATCGTTCTCCCCCTCAACTGCTTGTCCCTTCCCCTCAACGTGCCCTGCAACATTTCCAGCGCCAGTGGAGTGCGCGCCCACTCCTCGCAGCCGCCGCCGCCGCCTGTTAGCACAGGTCCAGCGCTCGAGAGTCTTGAGACCTGAGGCGGATCAACCAATAAGCAGCCCTGGATTATCTGCTAAGCAATATAAGCACGAGCTTATGGTAACAAGCAGCTCCGCATAGATCGGTGTTAACACCATCCTCTCCGGTGGACTGCTCTCACGTATAGGCTCAGTTGGTGGCTGTCGGTTTTCGAAGGCGACTTAGAATTGAGAGGTGTTGGTGATTGTATATACTAAAATGAGAGGGAATGAAGATGGAACTCTAAAAGGACAAAATTTGGCCCCTGAGTTAGTAAACTTGGGCCTGAATCACTTTTCTCCCTCTAGTATAGGAATTGAAACGGAAGTGTTCAGAATATGTAAATTTCTAAAGACCCTTCTTTTTTCTTTTCCAACACTTAAAAAATACATGTTGAAATTCTTAATTCAGACGAGAGTTATAAAATACTACATTCTTATTTCTAGAGTTCTAATTCCTTAAGAATGATGACAAAATATTTTCCCGTGTATTTTAGTCCAAGAAGTCAAGGGGAAAAAGTGTAAAATGAACTTGTCACTCCTAAATTCAATCACGGAAATGCGAAATGCGTTTAAAAGTTAATTTGATTTAATGTGGCTTTGTCTATATATAAGTGACACCCTTTCGTGAAAAAGTGACGCTCATTAAGAAGTCCTGAGGATTTAAGTCGAACGCTTCGCCACTGTCTTTAGTTGCGTCTTGTTTTTTCCGACGCTCTAAGAAATTCGGTTTCCTTGTGCAACTGTTGGTGGAGTTACAACGAGGATGACAGACTGTAGAATGAAGGTGTAAAATAAAACAATGCCGTTCAATACGGTAATAAATAAGTCCATTAAAAGTTTCCGCTTAGGGATTGAGAGTTGATACTTCAGGAATGTTACGTACACTAATGTAATGGTGAAAATATAATTGAAGACGGTAAATAGCACAAATGTCAAAGAAATTCTACAATTAATTTGTCAATTTTTTAAATTTTTAAATCTAAAATCATTAATCGTTTATATTCAAAATGATACGCTTTGTTCTTGCCAGAGTAGTTACGTGACCAAAGCTGATCTCTTCAATATTTCATGTAGCGAAATGAATCTTGATATCATTCCAGTTCTTTATCGCTCAGACAATAAAATTTCACATTTAGCTTATGCTCGGTTGCAATCATTATAGCATGTGGTTTCATTTCCAGAACATTCCCTTCATTCTTTTAGGTCGCCTTTTAACAACTATGTCATATAGCGACCATTGTGATTGTTTGAACTGTAGAGGGAACTGTAGGAAGAATACGTATGGGCAACAAAAACACACACAACCATCCATGTCCGAGGCGGGATTCGAACCCTCGACCCTTCGAGCCGAGGCAGCTACCACACTTCAGCCTTAAGGACGTCGCTATCCAGGCCGGCATTCCCTTCATTTATCTGTCCAAAAACACGTTCATTATGTATTAAATATTCCAAGAATGTTGGTATGCTCTGTCCGATATCACTAAACCTCTTTTTCTTTTACCTCTTGAATATTTGTAATTTTCGTTCAGTTTCTTCACTTGTCCACATTAACGTTTCTACTGTTTCCAATCGTGGCTTATCCTGTTTTCCTTTTCATTTTATTTATTGCATTAAATCCTATGACTGAGTAAATAGTGGATATAACACGTCAGCTAACAAAATATTTGTTCTCCAAATTAGAACAGTAAATATTTGGTGATTGAATTCAAGTTTGTTATTTTGCATGAAAATGCGTGCATGTGTTTGTCGGCGAGGTGAGCGCGATGGACAACTTGATCACGAGAGCCTGGTGCTCCGGAGCGGAGCTTAGCGTGGGGTTGGGGGCGGGGCCGGCTGAGCCCTGCAAAGCGGCGACGGCGCCACGGCGGCACGCCCCGACTCACCCTCATCGCCATCATCGCCGCAGCCACCAAGTGCTTGCAGGCCTTTCCGGTTACTCCCAGCATATCTCCCGCTTGCCCCCGACCAGACGCGTCTAAGGGTCGTATTTATAAACCTCTGCCAGGGGCCTGCTAGGCCTAGCAGGGTGCCAGTGTTCAGTTTTGCGATTTATGAACGGCCCCCAGCCAATTCCAGTCGCCCCTTGATCTCCCAGCAAGCCCCCAGATGGCAGGCCCCTAAGAGCTCTGCTGGCAGAGCTTCATAAATACGACCCTAACCCGCCTGGCCCCTACATTTCTCCTATCCCCTCACTTACCATTCCCGCCCGTTCTTTTCAGTTCGGTTTTACCATACCGCGCCGTCCCGACACACACCCTACCTCGCCTCTCCGCCCGAAATTCTTCTCAGTTAAATACGGCTCGTCCACGTCCCGCCTACTACGGCTCGTCCCACTGCGTTCCGCCTAACAGGGCCCATCCCAACCGTCCCGTTCCACCAAGGCCTGTTCTTCCATGCTCCCCCTTCCAATGCCCGTCTCACCACGGCCCGTCCAACATCGGTCACACTTCGCCTTATCCCACTACGTGGCCCCACCACATCGTCCCGTCCCGTTGTCACACCACGTTCAGTCTCAACACATTTTCCTATCATATCGTAGCCCACCATGGGGTTTATCCCCGGGTTCCATCTCAACACGTTCCACCCATTCGATTTTAGATCTTTCCCCGTGATCGTCACGCGACGTTTCACTACATTCCGCAGTGGCCATCTCGTTCCAATCCTCTCAAATCCGTTCCATCCGGCCCCTTCATCTCCCACTCGTCTTGGTTTGTCCTTTCTCACCCGATCTCCGTTCCATTCCACCTTGCGTCCATCCCTACCTGGTGGAATTTCGCGATCCGGCTCCTCTACCTGCACCTTATTTTCCCTGCCTAATCCCACCCTCCACCTACCTCTCGCCTCCAGCCCGCCTTCCTCTCTTGTTGTCGTCCTCGTCCCTTTGCGCACGTGCTGCGTTATTTTTCCTCCGACCGACATCTCGCACGAGCATCATGTGAGGCAAACACTTCAACTGCTTGCAGACCATGCTCCGTTTCTATTTCATTTAAATCCGCATGTTTGACATTCGCGTCTCTCGCTTGTGCAAAGTCTACTTGTAGTATGTGTCCCTCAGGCGTTTCTTCAATATTTGCACGTTGTGTTTGCAGCAGGAATAGACGTGTTCGTTATTCTCCACGTACTTTCCAAAGCGTTCAGTGTATCTGAATATTTCCAAAGACACATTTATGAAGAAGTAATTAAAATATACCTTAAGCATTCATTACGAAAGAAGCAAATTATCAATTTATCTTAATACGTATGAACATAAAAACAGACGCATATAGTCTGTAGCATGCCTGTCACAATATGTTTTCCAAAAAAGGACTATTCAGGAAGGGAAACGTATTCAAGACGCCATTTAGCAAGCAAATTTAGAGATAAAAAAATAAAAACTATAGCTGCTACATATCACGCATTTGCTGTGAGAGTGGCATAGCTCAAACAGGTATATTTCTCGGGATTCGCATTTGAAGTTTCCAGTTAGTTTAGTACGAATCACTGTGGTTGACAAATTGATGTAGCTACTTCCTGGAGATTTGCAGAAACAATTTCCGTATGAAGCATAAAGAGATACCAAGAAAAAGAGAATCAAACGTTCTATAGCAATTCACTATTGCTACATTTTCAGTTATGCTATTGTTCTAGAAAGTGAGTGATATTGTTTGGTGCCAATATCATTTGTAAAAAATTCTTTCTAATACCAATAAATTTGTAATAGATTGATTTGAATTATGTTGTATTACACTCAAATTATTCCCCAGTTCATAAGTATTATATAGCATTGCGTACAAAATATATTGCTAAAATGGTTTGTCCACTACCCTATCTCGTATATTTTGGCCCCATTGTTTTCGACGTTCTCTCCTCTAATTCATTGCGAACTGCCACTTAGTGATCCCTTCACTCGATCGACCAATACAATGGATTATACTCTGCAAGTTGTACCCGTTCATAAAGTCATAAATACAGCAATAAAAAACCTGTTATCTCTAAATCTATCTCGGGGAATATAAAGTAATTTTAGGTGCCTACATTTGCCTAATTTGTAATTTTTTATAGACTTTCCAATTTATTATGAACCGGAAATACTGTATTTACCAGCAAGCACGCCGAAAGTAGAGTTACAAAGCGTCTCGAAAAGTTTGCGTTTTTTAATTACGGTCATTAGATAGTTCGTAATTGAGAGCTGAAATGTAATACTTGGTTTAATTAAAAGCCATTGTTTCTTCACTGATCATTTTCCTTCCAATCCAGATCAGAGTAAACCTCCGTTAATTGTCTACATTTATAAACCAAATAACAAGTCACAATAATGAGAGAAGAATCCTTTTACAAACATCTCTGTCCTCCCAAAGCAATAATGAAGCAGCAAAAATATTTAATTGAAATTATTAAAAAGATGCATTTCAGGGTTGTTTTTGTGTTCATGCATGTAAAACAAAGCGCTGCGCGATTATACGAAATATCACTTCTCAAACAAGCATAAACGCGTTAACCAAATGAGTTTCAAAAGAGAGCTCCAATTGCATATTACAGTGAACTGTGAAGTTTTGTCGCACCGGTCGGCCAGCCATCTAGCACACTTTACGATCCCTAATTCCCCGTCGATGTCCGTTCACCCATCGTCCCGCCCTCATAGAATGTGCTTCACCACTTGTTACCAATTGCGATGGCTCAGTGGCTATGCCGTTACCGAGCGCAATGACACACATTTACAAGAACTTTACCACACATGTCAGGAAAGCGGTCGGGAACATAGAGCTGAGGCAGCGCCCCGCTGGTGGGAAATACCTGGTTGGGAAAAACCCCGTAAGCCGACGTGTAGACCGGCGCCGGATCTCCCCACCCAACGGTGGGAGGATCATACTCACCTACCTAAAACATGTACTACTCTTACAGGACTAATATCCTTAGCAGTTGATGCGCCCGGAAACGGAATACTCAAGCAAGCGCCGCTCCTCCGTTTAACCGCAGCCCGGCGAACAGCACGGGGCCCAACCGGCATTTCTATGGCAGCGGTTTCGATACCCTTTTGGTTGGGAAGTCGTAAATAGGTGCGATACCGTTGTCGCGTACAGTGAGACCTCTTTTTTTTTCAAAATTCTAAGCTGCTCCTAACTTTTATCAAATACTGTAAACCCTCATCGGAAAAAATCCATGTAAGTGTTTCAAGAAATTTCTAGAGAAATACATCGAAGAAAATATCGTGAAAGTTGTTGGATTCCAAGATTTGTTAACGTCTTTCGGCGATAGCACGGTAGAAAAGTGAATGTAACTTAATGTATCGCTAACGAACCTCTCCGCAGATTATTTGTTTCTACAGTATCCAATCCGATTGTGATTATGAAATTATTGGAAATAATTTTGAGGTGATAATAATAATAATAATAATAATAATAATTATTATTATTAT
Source organism: Teleogryllus occipitalis (assembly GCA_011170035.1). Classification (NCBI taxonomy): domain Eukaryota; kingdom Metazoa; phylum Arthropoda; class Insecta; order Orthoptera; family Gryllidae; genus Teleogryllus; species Teleogryllus occipitalis. The sequence goes on along the minus strand of BLKR01009820.1, from coordinate 50,290 downwards.
TATTATTATTATTATTATTATTATTATTATTATTATTATTATTATTATTATTATTATTATTATTATTATTGTTATTATTCTATAATTTATTTTACAAAAATGTGTAAGTAGGCGAAGCTTTTAAATAATGAAATTACGTGAACCTTCATCCTCAATTTTTCCGCCGAAATGTTGCCTACTCTCAAAAGGGTTGAAAATGTTTCACCTTTAGAGTACAAATTCTATATTTAAAATCTGTGGAGAAACCTCTAGGATGATCCCTTGGAAATCTACAGTTTCGGTCCCAGTCTCTCAGTTTGAGAGCAGCTGTTCTAGAGACCCGAGCCGCTGCTATTGTACGCGAACGAAACGCACCGCGAGATGAAGCAGAACGGAGCCCAGAATGTTTCATCGCCTTTTCTCCTCGTTGTTTCATTATTTGCTTCATTTCGCCGAGATATTAAGTTACTTGCCAGCGTCGTACGTCAGAGCCGTGTAAATGGACAGGAGGGGAATGCAATGGAGGCCCAGTGCCAGGATCAGCCCTTCAAAGGGAACCAATCGATGACCTAAAGAATTTTGAAGGAATAGAATGGCGATTTTACTATCGGTAATTAAGGATAATAGAGTGTGCCAATTTGTTACAATACATTACAAAATGTGCAAAATACTTGGCATCAACGTTGGTAGAAGTATGATCCAAAACCTACCATAGCAAATGAAAATATCACAATACTTTGGAACCAACAAATAATGACCGAGAGGGAAATAAGAGTAAGAAAACTTGACGTAGTGATACGTAATAAGGGCAACAATATCTTCAGGATAATAGGCATAAAAATACCAAAAGATTCCAATGCAATAAAGAGTAAAGCAGAAAAAGATGAAGTACACATATTTAAAAATAGAAACACAAATAATGTGGTACACAAAAACTAAAGTAGTGCCAATAGTAATAGGAGTTCTGGGACCTGTCACAAAGCAACTGGATCAATATTTAAACACATTACCTGGAAAAACATCAACACAAGTTCAGAAGGTATTATACGCGCACGTTTTCTTGAGCCCAGGAATACCTACCCGCACTCCTTTGCCAACATTAGTTGAAATAAAAATAAATGATAAAAACGAGGGTTGTAAACAAAATCTGGTAACCAAATATGTTCGCTCCCGTGTAATAGAAACTATTTTGCATCGAAAAACGAACTATAAATTTAAAATCAAATTCTTTTTGTGAAAATAACCAAACTCCCCACTCCTCTCGCAACTAGTGAAGCAAGGGTTCAAGAAAACGTGCGCGGATAATAGCCTTGTTGGACACAGTCCATATTCTCAGGAAGGCACTATAAGAAGAAATGTGAAGTAGCCCTAAGAATGTGGTACATTCTCGGCTGAAAAAGAGACCAGCATTGTCAGCTGTGATGGAATAATAACAATAACAACAACAACAACAATAATAATAATAACAATAATAATAATAATAATAATAATAATAATAATAATAATAATAATAATAATAAAGCATGGTGACGGTAACGAAGCTGATTAGTGCCATATCCTGTTGCCAAACTTAGACAAGGGAGGACGCTAAGGCCTGTATACTCTTCCCTTTCCTGGACGGATATGCTCGGTAGTGGTTCGACTTCTACTGTATAGACTGACTTACACGGCTCAGTGACAACGTCTGTTACCGATGAAGCGTCTGTGACAGGAAAGTTCTAGAGTTTGAGTCCTCAAAGTGGGAGATTTTTGACCCTGGTGAAATAGAATTCAGTTACCTTCTTCATGTGAATTCTAGAGGCTGAGGCGTTGATCAGTAATATTCCGTGGTTTCTCCGATCAGTATTAGATGAATACCAGAGTAGTGCTCTAACAAACGGGCCACGGATATCGTGCAATCTTCCTTCTTCATCCTTATCGCCTTCTATCTCCTTACACACACACACACACACACACACACACGAATGTATTACACTACCACATACGTCGGGAGGCCAGTCGGGATCTTAGAGCTTTTCCTAATTGTGGCTAGGAGAGATATATGGAAGCAAAAATCCTCGCATGCCATCATGTAGATCGGCACCGGATATCAGATTCTAACGGGGAAGAAACAACAGCACAACCTTTCATATGCGTACACTCACGGAACTAATGACGTCAGTAGTAATTGATGATCCCACTGACTCTATTTACTTACTCCACTGTATGCCTCTATGACCGATGGTAGAATGATCACAGGGGTGAGTGAGAATGGCAGAAGAATGATAATGAATGAGATGCTGACTCAGGTGTGTTCTATACACGTATGAAAAGCCAACCAATCTACAATTACATGGGGACAACACCCGTGCCTTAAGTTTCATCGAACCCGCAGCCCACAGTTGGCATAGCTGCTCTAAGGACATGTGCCACCAAGACAGGCAACATAAATTTATAGAGGGCAATATTATAAATACTAGATTTGTTATTTTTAAATTTATTTGAGGTTTGTAAGATCAAAGAGCAGATAAAAACCTGTATCAACCATAACAGATTTAAAAAGTTAATCCAATGTAGAGAGATTAATAAGAAGGCATATACATAGAAGGATCTAAAAACAAATTTAAAGATTAGGTGTGATGATAGCATTCTTAAATAAATTTACTTTTTACTAATACGTTATTGCTTGTTATTGCCTTCGATATGGAGCTCCAAATACCCTGCATAACTTTCCTAGATCAAGAGGAGCGTGGTTACGAGGGAAATATGTCAAATGCTGTAAGGACTAAGAATCAAGTATGTAACACGAGCGTTAACTAGTACTAATGATCTGGGGCAAAAAAACGCCTTTGGACCAAAGACCCTCGGGATTTGTCGTCGCTGGATCAATAGAACACTTATAACACCATTGGAGCATAAATAACTAATATTTGGCTCTTTCTTTTTCTGTACATAAAAAAAATTAATTCAATGAGTTTGAGAAGGTACACTATTTTAAATATTTGCCCATCCAAATAATACGGATAACGAGTAGGTGTGTAAATGTGTCGGTGTGTAAATGTACCATTTTGTAGTACCAATAAATCATAATTGTCTTGGCTAAAATAGCTCACTACTATATTAATTCCCTAAAAGTATCGTAAAACATGGTACAGTATAATAATCAGAATACATAATAAACTCTAAACCCAAAACACCAGCCCAAACCAAAGATATTGATCTGTCATGTATTAAGGGTATGTAACAATTTTGTACATGAATATTTTTTGTCATTATTTGCCATTGTGATCTAAATTAGTTTACGTTACCTTTCAGACATTCCTGTAACAGTTACTTATGATTTTTTCTGTATTAACATGAATAAATATGTGCTGTTAGATACAAAATGTAAAGAATACTAAAACTTCATCCGAGGGAAGTACATTAGATGACTGCAATGATGGCAAACTATTGATACCCACTTGCGGCTAACATCTAATGGCCGTTATCGTCATAAATATTCCATGTATAGGCGAGCACTATACACAAGCACAGGTGTCTTCATGGCCCGTTCGTAGCGTGCCACGCGTATTTACGAACTACAACGAAAACATGAACATTATTGACGACTGTTGCACAGTAGTGAACTGACATTAACTGGGTTAATGTTTTCATCTTGACTCTACGCTATTCACACATACACACTAATCGGAAAGAGAATAAAATGTTACATGACACTTGGATATCTGAACGCATGCGTCTCCGATAATTATTCTGATAACGCTTGTTGTCGGGGTGCTTGTAAGTTGTGTACAATAGGGACACGTAATTTGTACATAGAGTAATTCATGTTAAATAACTTCTATTTTAGGATATGATGAAGCGAATAAGAGTCATGTGCAGGGAGAGAATGCGATCTGCGACTATCGTGTATGCAACCCGTCAGTTTGATTGTTTTATTCGGAAACGATTGCGGTGTTGAGAGCTGCGAGTAATCGATGTTTTCCGTTTTACAGATTTGCACGCTTTTATGTCATCTCCCCATAAGCTTCTGTGAAGCAGAGCTTGCAGTTATTTGGCGTCTTGTGAACATCAGGGAAGCCCACGATGGCTGTTTGCCAGCCAGCTTTCCTTGTTGTCACTTTCCGCATGCGCTCTCAAAGTCTAAAGACAGGACAACACGCTGTGAAGATATATGGATTAATGTCTTTGAATATTCTCTAAAACGTTACAGAAACGCTATTAAGTATAATAGCATTTTTAATTCATTGGTATTTGATATTTGGTACATAGACTAGTTATTAAATATATTTACATATTTACATTTTTATACTTAAATTGTTTTTATTAACTCTCTTAAAATAACCATACAACTATCACAATGGGAGAGAACTTCATATGAGTCCCCTAATCAGGTTCCAATTTAGCGAATTTAATGAGGAAAGAATGATAGGGATATTTGTTTTAATTCTAGTCTGTTGCATAAGGATTTTGCTGAGTCTGAACGGCACCCGGGTGGGGGATTTAATTGAAGCAGGAGTCAAAGTTAGTGGATAGATAAGCAATGTGCTGGGCTACCAGTTCAAGGTTAAATTCCTTATGGAGTTGGAGGTTAGGAACGAACTATAGGGCGTCGGCTATTGTTCTAAGGAACTGATTTCGTATTACTTGAATTTTACTTGTATTGGTTTTGGAGGCGGTAATCCACATTGTGCAGGCGTGTAGTAACAGAGGTCTTATTCCTGTTGTGTATATTAATAAGACGGAATTAAATGGTATGGGACTATTTCTGTGAATTAGCGGTTTTATTTTTATTTTGGCCTGTGTTTGCTATCTATGTGATGCTTCCAGTTGAAGTTCGAAATATTTAACCAATTTGTTGAGGATTTGTATTATATTTTTGTTCAGTGTCATAGGAGTGAGTGGAGTATTTGTTGTTAGTGTAAATATTTTAGTTGGAGTTTTACTTGAATTTAACTGTATCTTGAGTTTGGAAGCCCAGATATCTAACATGTTAAGTTATAATTGTATTATTTTCGTAGTTATATTGATGAAGATATCTGAGGAGAATATGTCCGTGTCATTCGCAAATTGAGCAGTTTGGATATTATTTTGTTTAGGGTGATCAGCGACGTACAAGTTGAATAAAGTTGGAAAAAGTGGTTAGTTTTGAGGGAGTCCAGCGTTTATTGTTCCCATATTTGAGAGGTGGTTAACATTTACCGAAAATATTCTATTGTATGTTTTTCATTTTTTAGTACTTTCCTGGGAAATTGCCACAGCAAGTAAGAATAATAGCGGTTCAATTAATGTAATACTCTGTTTCTGCTCTAAATTTCGTGTCTTCTAGAAAATAATTTTGGATATCGTTTATGACAGATTGATTTGAAAATAATTAAACTCTTGAAAGTTATTTGTTTTATTAAAATCATAACGAAGTTCTCTCAAATATTAATACTAAGACGGGAAAAACATATTCACACCGAGAATTACTAAGAAGTTGACATTCAACACTCCAGATGAACTTAAAAGAACAACTAGCACAGGATTTGAAGGACTGAAACTCCCAATATAACTGTTCTCTGCATTCCTTATTGCATTCTCTTTGCTCAGACAGAAGACAGAAAATATCGAAAAAAGGAATGCAAAATCATTAGGAAAATTCTTGGTTCAAAATTCACAGACGAGCAGTACAAACTCAGAAGAAAAAAAGAAATCTGACTATTTACGGATATTCAAAGTGATATCAGAAAACGTAGACTACATTTTTATAGACACATCAAAAGAATGAATCCTAAACATCTTACAAATCAAATAGTTGAATTTTATAAGAATGGAAGAAAGGCAGCAACTGACATGATAAAATGGATCAACAAAATTAAAAAGGACCTTAAATTATCAGGGATCACAGAAGAAGACATTCAAAACAGGAACACATTTAGATCTAAAGTGCAATCATGGCGAATTGATTTGGAAGAAGTAGCAAAGTGTAGAACAGGACAAGCTAGTACCGAAGAAGGAAAAAAGGCGCACAGCCAAAGGATGAAAGAAATATGGGCACAAAGAATGGGTAAGAAACACATCTGAGTACTTTGCGTAGTCTCAATTGGGATTATTCGGAATTATTATTATTATTATTATTATTATTATTATTATTATTATTATTATTATTATTATTATTATTATTATTATTATTATTATTATTACTATTATTATTGTTGTTTTTGTTGCTGTTAGTGGACGTATGTGCCATATTCTGTAGAGTCAACAATCTATGTATCATGAGTGTGGATTCTAATCTCACATTATTCATGTGTATATTCATCATATATTTGGTGTATGACGGCCTTCTCAAAGCCCCATATATCTCATTCTTAGCTGCTTTCAACTATCATGTACCGTTCTAGAATGCTACGAGTTGATATCCCTTAGCCAATTTTTTTCAGACATTATACTAGATTTTTTTGTAATTCCAAATAACAGGATTTTTCCATTGCACAGCTCATTCATTTGTATTAAGAAACTTGTAAATAAAGAGTCCTTTCTGTACTTAATTCATTTGTGACAAGACACGAGTAAATAATATCATTCCTTTCTATATTTCTAGGACTCTTATGTAGCTGAAGCCAGACATAGTATTATCTGCGACTAATTCTATCTTTTTAGATTTTCGAAAATGCAACATTTTTTATGAATCCTTTCTTCTTTAATACATACCTACTCGAAATCACTTGCATTTTCCTCGAAATCGTGGTATGTAACTGAGGATGGCAACCCACATGGTTTTGTTCGTTTCTGACATAATTATCAATGTATACATCATTCCAATTCTGCTCTCGCTTTGACAACTTTTAATTACTAATTTCTGAACGAAATCTAGTTAGATTCGAATGCAGATAGAAAAACATGAGAGAACGAACTACATAATTTGTAAGCTTGGGGTATTATACTGGACATTAAAATTTCCGAGTTTGTTGCAGCTCAACTTGCAACAAACTCGAAGCGTTGCCGTCTGGAAAGGTGCGTTTTCATTTCTATACCAAGAACAAAGATACCTGCGACTTTCTAATTGAATTTATAATAAGAGATCAGGAAATAATTCCTCGCAGACCGTCTTTTATTTATTTTACGTCAAAAACGGTTAAAAATGTGTCACACTGTGGGAAGAAGTGGAATGAGCGAGAAGCTCGACAGAATTTGAATTCTGGGATCTCTGGCATAACGCATATACAAATTAAATCTGAATAATGAATACATGTAGCAACGACCGCTTTTGGCAAAAATTGCTATCAAATCATTCGCTGCCGTGTGGTAAAAACTATTTGAAAAGGCAAACCAGCTGTAGATTTTGTCTATTATCTTGAATGTCCTATGTGAACGAATAGACTTCGTGCAGTTCGAGAACGGAGAAGGATTCTTTGAAACACCGCATTCCCCGCAGAGCTGAAGAAAACGTGCACAGATAGCGATGCTTCTCCCGTCCTCCTCGCCCTCACGCGGCCCCAATGCTCTTCGCCCTCTCGGCCGAATTCGCCCTCGCGTTCCCCGCCCCGCCCCCACCTTCGCGGCCCCCTACCGGCCCGCGGCCGCGGCCGGGCCGTGCATGCGCAGTGCGTGCGAGGGTGCGTGCAGCAGCAGCAGCAGCCTCCCCGGCCCCGCCCCCGCCGCCGCCGTCCCCGCCTCCACAGCTCGCGGACGCCCCAGGCGCCCTCCTCCTCCTCCTCCTCCACGCCGTGCCGCACCGCGCAGCGCCTACGCTAACACTATCGACGCGCGCGTTCGCCGCCGCCGCCGCCGTCGCCGCCGCCGCCGCAGCCGCCACCTCGCGCCCCGGCGCGGCTGCCGCCCCCACCGCCCCCACCGCCCCCACCGCCCCCACCGCCCCCGCCGCCCCCACCGCCCCTGCCGCCCGCGCCACCGCCGAGCCAAGTGGCTCCATCTACGATACAAAGGCTACAAGAGATTCGAATCTATAGGCGTATTTTGGCGTGCTTCGTACAGAGCCAGGTACAGGTTCGAGGAAAAATCAGATGACACTGTCTGAAACACTACGAAGTGTGATACGCATGGGACATTGACATGACGTATTTTGGCGTGTTTTGTACCGAACCAGATACATATTCGAGGAAGAATCAGATGACAGAGTTACTGCCAGAAAGAGTACGAGGTGTGATACGCATGAGACATTGACATGATTTTCATCCACAGTTTTATTTCTTGCGTGCTGAGATGGTTCAGGGCAGTAACTGTTGTCACTGCATTGGGTCTGATCAGATGCACAGATCGGTATTTTTCTGTGGTTTCTCTTATTAATTGCAGCAGAGTGCAGGGGCAGTACTCTAATAAACGCGCTCGATCTTTCCGCCCTCAACCATGATCCCTCCTCTCCCCCTTACACACATATAAATGTGTACATATACTACACTTTCATACATGCCGGGTAACCAGTCGGGAGCTTAAAACTGGGGAATACTTGGAAGAGGAAAAAGCTGTCATGCCGACTTCAAATTCGGCACCGAATTTCATTTTTCCGCGGGCTAAGAACACTTTCGCCTTTCGGAATTCAACATGCCACCTAGGAATTCTCTACTCAACTAGGAAACACAAAATAATTATTCCGGCTTTACTTGAATGGTGTCTTGATACGCAAACGTAAAGCGGCCCATATACAACATCAGTGACAGCAGCTCGCGAGTATGGCTCACAACGCTCACTATCAAGTTGTATATATGTCCTGTTACCTACTGCAAGGTGAATTGGGGTCAGTAGCTTCAAAGCCGAAAGGAACTCTTCTGTCGCATTCACGGGCATCGATCTTCTTCCATGAAAAATAATTCAACAACACGCCAATTTAATGCTGGAATTTTATGGTTCATTGAAGAAGCAGAAATTTTTATAGGAAGCCATATTCTAAATCATGTCCATAATTTGAATTCTTACTAATATTATAATTATAAGGTGAAATTCTCAGTCTTCAAAAACCCCCAAGCCGTCCCGGGGCAATGAGACATGAGTAATGAGGAATAAAAGTGCAATCTGTGAGCAAAGTTTTTTTAATTTATTGTTGTTCGTTGGTTGATACGTAGTTTAGATTACATTTAACTTAACATATGCATTGAAGACTTTACTAACTTATACCAAAAACTACGATCTATTACCAATAGGCTATGTTCCAGAACCAAGAGAATTAGATATTTTGAAAAGGTATTTGCAAGGCCTTGCGGTGTTAAAACAAAATGATTTTTAGGGTATGTTGTTTGTTAGTTCTTTTACGTGTATGTATGAAAAGCGTCATCAAAAAGAACTACAATATAAAACAATATTCACCAAACATTAGTTGGTTTTTAAGCTCACAAGGCCTTACAAATATTGCTTCAAAAAATGATATCTCATACATTGGGGGATGATGCTTCGGTCTTCTAGTCACGTTCAGTTTTGGCGAACTTCGTGAGAAATATGTGGAAAGGATATCTATTTTTCATTCTGGTATTGTGGTTGTTTTTTTTGCCGAGTTTGAAATATGGAAAGGAGGAGATTTGAAGTAAGTTTGAGAAAAAGTTTGTGGCCAGTCGGTGGCGTATCGGTAACACGTGATACGATGTTCTACGGGTTCTAAGTTGAATTCTTTCCGAAGTTGATCTCTGATGTAAGACAAGAGCACGAAATGCACTCCAACGCCTATATCGAAAACATTTCGTTATCGTTTATTAAAGTATCGTACAATCGAATCTGTTTCACCACTCTTAAATTTCTTCTCCAACACGACCAGTTAAGATGGCTCAAGGCATCATTTGATGTCACTCCACTGCTTCTGACCGCGAAGTCCTGGAGTTCGTGTCTCGACGGAGAGGATTTTTCGATACTAGCTTGTCAGCTAGGTCGAATTCAGTCGCTATCCGGGGGAGAATTCTAGCGGCTGATTGCTCTGATCGGTAGTTTTCCGTAGTTTCTTCGATTAATACCAGACGAATGCCGGAGCAGTACCCTAACAAAAGGGCCACGGACCTCCCGCTATCTTTCCTTCATCTTCCTTGTCCTATCCTCACCCCTTACTTACACCCATTTACACTTACATGCAGTGGATGTATATGTCGGGAGCATAGAGCTTGCCTTGGCTACTGCGGTGCCCCACTGGTTGGAGATACCTGCATGCGGAAATGCCGAAGTGTAAACCGATGCCGGAACTCTCTATCCAGCGGGACAAGATCACCGCTATCTCCTGCGATAAAATCATGCAGTATACGTACGGGTTGCCGCCACGGAAATGCCAATCAATCAATCAATCTCAGAGGACACGAATGATTATGTAGCTGTGCTGAGTTTGCTATTTCGTGTGCTTAGTTTGCAGTTATGAAATGTTCTACCATCCCCGTGCATCGTTGTCCTGTCCGCACTCACCGAAGCCCATCTCAGGGGCCGCTTATCTCGAGTTAGCGTACCGAGAACGTTGGCTCAATGCATCAACTGATGTCACTGCAGTGCCTCTAACCGGGATGTCCTAGGTTCGAGTCCCGACGGAGGCATTTTCGACACTAGATTTTCAGCTAGGTCGAATTCAGTCGCTGTCCGGAGGAGAATTCTAGCGGCCGGCTGCTCTGATCGGCAGTTTTGCGTGGTTTCTCCGATTAGTACCAGGTGAATGCCGGGGCAGTACCGGGCCATAAACCGTTTGCCATCTTTCCTTGCTCTTCCTCGCCCGTGTCCCCCTTACTTATTCACTTACACTTACATGCACTACACTACCACAAATACCGGGAGACCGGTCGGGAGCATAGAGCTTGTTCCGGCTGGAGCGGTGCCTCGCAAACAGGAGATAGCTGGTTGGGGAAAACCCCGCAAATCGACTGGTAGGACGGCGGCGGGTCTGGTCATTCAGCGGGGAAGATTAGAGCCTTGCGATAAAATACTACACATAAGGGGCTATGGTCTGAGCAGTTGACGCGCCATCAATCAATCAACCAACCTTTACATGTAATTTGTCTTGAGAGGTCTCATGGCGGAAAGAGAAAGGTCAGCTTGTGCATCTCCCGCCGCTGGGATGCGGGTTCAATTTCCAACCGATCCATGTGAAATTTGTGATGAATAAAGCAGGCTCTTGGTAGGTTTTCTCGGGGTCATTGCTCCATCACCATTCACTTCATCATTCTTTCTATTATCTACTCATTAGACCATCGGCCATCGAACTCCAGGTTACCTGTAGAGTTCGTCGATTTTAATAATACATGAATAATCTTTTCATATTTTTAATTTTTTGCATATAACGTACTTATATATTGAAATAAAGGATTGTAATGCTGAAGCGTAAAGGGACCTTCATCGTTCATTTCATTATTATTACTATGATGTACTCCTTAAACCATCAGTCATGAGACCGAATTTACTCAGCTGTTGAAGAGCTCTTCGATTACATTAAATACATGTATAATCTTTTCATCATTTTAACTTTCTCGCGTACTGCGTACTTATGAAATAAGAGAAAGTATTGAAATAAAGGCACGGAAAGCATCGATTTTTCGTCATAAAATCTAGTATTGTGGGATCCTGATATCAAAAAGTATATAAATCTTGTTTCTTTCGGCGTGACAATATTTGTGACTCCCTAAAAACTGGTCAGCATGTTCATTTAACATGGTTTATAGCCCATTCCGTTTATAGCTTTCCGTCCGCAGAAGTTTTCGTGTAGAATTTATTGGTCTTCTGCCTTGTGTACTCCACTAACCCCCGTCTCCCAGTATATATTTTAATACAATTACATTCATGTAATATTTTATTTATAAGTTTAGGGTACGGTCAGAGAGGATGGTTGTAATGCTGTATTCGACAGCACCAGACATCCGACTTCAAATTACTAGTTATATGCGACATGTAATTGTAGTGAAACCATTAAACGGCATGTTGAGTATTTGCTGATTAAGAGAAAAAGTTTGTATGATATGGGTGATGTTTATAAAATGAACTTCACTTTATTTCTGAATGAGTGAGGCTAGGCTCATGTTTTGCAGAAACTATTAGCAACAGTTTTGTCCATTTCTTGAGAAATTTGGTGCCATAATTTCCTGTTGATGTTCTTGTTGGGTACCTGGAATCGAAAGTCTTACCCAAGGATCATCGTTCATAAACATAAATTAGTTTGTATACGTTCATGTTGAATCGCATCGTTCAGCCAAATAATTCAAGATCATTTGATACTGACATGGAACTTAATCCATGTTCATCAATAACATTCGGGCGCAGTCTGATGGCATCTGCGCACCTTTAAGTTTTGAAAATATTCTGTCGTAACCCATCGTGTTCGGCAAACTCTAAATCGGCCGAACATAGATCCACTCTGACCGAATACTTGACGAAAATGTATTTTTTTTATGCAGCTTCAAAGTTTCCTACTCGTTATGGACGGACTTCCACGTGGACTGCCAGTTGAATGGTCTACAACAATTCTCAAACCTTTTTGAATGGTGGCACATCTTTTCATGATTCAGAACATTGTGGCACGGTAGTAGTGTAGAAGCAAAGCTGTCTGCGTTAGATCTTAAACGTTCGGATTTAGTCACGAACTCTACCGGAAAGAATAACTAACGGTGTTAAAAGAGCACCTACTTTCTCGCCCGTATTTTCACGCAAAATTACGCAAAAAGTATACGTATATAAAAGATATACCTATTTCAAAATATATCTTTAAGGAACAGATTTCATTAAGGGAAAACATCTCTTTCTTCATAATTGTAGTTGTAGGAAGATGCAGAAAAATTTGAATATTTGCAATTTTCGAAAAAGCAGAGTTTTCAACGAAAATGAGACCTGCACCATTCTCTTCTTCACTCTTCACACTGTACTGTCGAACATCAACATTTAATCAAAATCGATGGAGCCATTTTTTTGAAAATTTTGAAAATGTCCCAGGGGCTTCATCTAAAGTACTCCACCAAAGTTAAAATATCGGTTTCAATTTCAAGGGGCCGCGACATCAGCCAGATCGATAGAAGAACATCAATTATGAAGAAAATCGGCTGAATAATTTAGCCGCTGGCGTTGTTCACTGACAGACAGACAGACAGACAGACAGACATTTGCCGTCATTCGATTTTTCGGTATCAAGGAGGCACAAAACAATCATCTACACCACGTGTTAGATGATTTCATTTCTAAATATAACAACTGCTTTTATTCACTTTTTCGTTACAAGGACCCTGTAATAAGAGTGTTCTGACGAAAATTCGTCGTTTTTTTTGCGTAGCGTTGCATAACTTTATCTCTACTTCGTAACGAGAAAGTTAAAAACACTGCAATGCTATATAAGGAATCTCATTGTTCATGAAGGACATTGTAAAAGTACTTTAAACAGTGCGCGTGTTTTGTGCGTTCATATTTCCCTTATTAAAATTATTGTCGTAGCACACACATGTAATTTGTCACGTAAAATCACTGTGTCGTGGCACACGCTTTGTCTACAGGTGCCTACTCACAGATTTGATTGATTGGTTAGAGATTCTGGGTGCGTCAACTGCTAAAGTCATTAGTATCGTAAGTGTAATACATGTTTCGATAGTTGGAGTTAGCGGTGATCGTTCCCCACTGGATGGCGAGACCCGGCGCTGACCTACTTTGTCTTATGGGGATTTTCGCCAACCAGGTATCTCCTACCCATAGGTCACCGCATCTGCTAGGACAAGCTGTAAGCTCCTGTCTGGTCTCCTGACAAGTGTGACTACACTAGTAGTGCATGTGAGTATGTGTGTAAGTAAGGGGTGAAGATAGGATGAGGAAGAGGAAGGAAAGATCGTGTGCGGTCCGTGGCCCGATTATTAGGATACTGCTGAGGCATTCGCCTGGTGTTGATCGGAGAAACACTGGAAAACTACCAATCAGAGCAGCCGACCCCCCATAATTTCGCTCAATAGTCTACAGATTCATTGACCCTATTTTAGAGGGCTCTCTCTGAATGGATTTTAAATTGCGGAAGATATTGGAGTGAAGTTTATGTCTTGCGCCCTTTCATTCTCCGGCTGTCCTCGTGCGCTCTTAATGCTATTGTGGTGGTTCAAGGTTATAGGACAAAGAAGAGCAAGGAAAGATCGCGCGTGGTCCGTGGCCCGTTTGTTAGGATACCGCTCCGGCATTCGCCTGGTGTTGGTCAGAGAAACACCGGAAAACTACCGATCAGAGCAGCCGGCCTCTATAATTCCTCTCTGTGGTTTACAGATTCATTCACCCTATTTTTCAGGGCGCTCTCTGTATGTTTTTTCAACTGCGGAAGATATTCGAGTGACGTTTATGTCTCGCGTCCTCTCATTCTCCGGCCTTCCTCGTGCTCCGACCACGGTGCAGCGCTCGCAAAAGAGGCCAAGAAAAGCGCTTACCTTTCATCCGGTCCGGCCAGCAAGTGCGCTCTTAACTCAATTGTGGTGGTTCAGGGCGGACTGCCTTTGCTCGGAACGGGCGTTGCCTCCCATTAGAGACACCGGACCGCAGGCACGACCGGTCTTGCGCCGGGTCTTTGTACTCGACCGCGGTTATAACGCTAACTTTATTTCCACTGATCGCCTACGTTCTTTGAGTGAAGCGACCTCGAGAAATTGATGCTGAGAGTACTAGTGAGACAGTTATGGAATAAAGATGCGACTAGGGAACGTTGTAGGTGGTTTTCTTTTGCGCGAAAGCGTCCGATGCTTCGAAGATATCCTGAGATTTATTTGATTAAACACCTTCAAATTGTGTTTTTGTTACGACTATTTCTGAATACAGATCAAATACATATTCAAGGAAGATACAGACGACAGTCTGTGCCAGGGAGACTACGAAGCAACGTCAGAAACTGGCTTGAATGCATTTTGTGATTGTCAAATACTGGGCTAGCAATCATAAGCTAGCTGCCTAAAAATGGAACATTGGAAGTTCACAAATGTAATTAATATAAATGTTACAAAACTATTTGCAGACACGAGAAGAAATTCAAAAGAGTAATTCTTGAAACGAGAAAGAAGAATGACATAATCATGAAAATGTAAAAATTATAGACAAATTATTGGTGTAATAATGTATAATATATCATTAAGGCCAAGATGTCTTTGTTCTCTGCAATGTTGTATGTGAGAATCATAAAATATACGACGTTTGGTTTAAGGTTAAATATTTCTCATCTTTTCTGTAAGGATGAAATTTATATTCTCTCTTAAATTTGCTATCTCGTCCGTTAATTTACATTGGTAAAGAGATTTTACATTGGAGAGATAATTTACATAAAAGATAATTTACATTGGTAAAGAAAAAAAAGAATGCGTGTTAAAATCATACAATTTACATACAATACAAATTTATCACGAACCATTTTGTCAATTGTTCTTGCATTTTGTTTCAAAATGCTGAACACGAGAAGCATTTTCCTTTAGAGAAAACTGATAATTCTGTAGTGTTTCGTCAGAACATGATAACTCCAAAATTCCATTCAGATGTAATTTGGGCTATTCCACATCATTAAATTTTTAAAGGAATTGGAATCTAACTCGGTAACGTTTAAATAAGTAGTTAAAAAAACTCTTAAATTAATTTCCAATGCGTTGAAAAATGTGATGACATAAAATCGTAATCGAAATGTGATTTTGGGGTTATCATATTCTGACCGAACACCACAAAATTAGGTAATGATGTGTGCGGCACAAGACTGACATATTTCTTTACTGCCTGGAAAGTGTTACTTTGTTCTATGTGGACTTTCACACATACGTAGGTATGAGGAATTTTCACGTGAATGTTCCTCTTGAAACGCTGGAATAAAAGATGATTGTAACAGACATTATAGGTGCAAGTAACGTTCCTCAATCACTACCAGCTGCTTTCAAGAACCTTTTTGTAATTTATTAACATGTGACTTCAAGCACCAAAACCGTTTAAAACGTGATCTGGCAGACTTTTTCTCTTTTTTGAGTGCCTCTGAATAGTTTTTAGCCGTTGGTCACCGAATTCAAACGCTCTTTGTGACAGCACGCTTTGAGTTCACTGTATGACCAACTGCAAATCCTTGTGTGAATTGAGACTTCACACCTCATTATATACGTCATATTTTTTCTCTCTTTTCGACAAATTTACTGACACGTTTTATAGGGCGAATTACAAAACCGAAGGTGTTAATCAAAATGTCGGACTGCAATTATTCGCCGAATTGTGATGATACTTTTAACCTTTATATTTCTCTTTCTTTAAAAATTAATTTTCCGCTCTTTAGTGTTGTAACGGAGACTTAGTTTGTATCAAATATTACACATTGTGAAACGTTTGTAGGACACTAGTGAATAGAGCACATTGCCGAATTACCCTGCAATTGGGTGTATCGAATCAGCAATACGGGTCATCGAGTTCGCCCTAGTTATTAAGGACATTTACGAGGACGCTAATTTCAATATCCTATCATTAAAATTCGGAGTGTTCATAATAATAGTGTTAAGATGAATTTCCTAGAGCTAATAATAAATTAAAAACGTAGCGTACGAGCAACATGCTGTGATATTCAAATATATCAATAATTTTATTAAATATTTTTTGCAATGTATATTATTCATAAATTTGATTTATTTTAGTCAAAAAATAGTAAACAGTTATTTATGTTCATTACAATTTGTTATACATCCTCGAATTTATTTTCATTTTTTCTATTGTACATTTCTGTCCGAATGAATTTAGAGCAGTTACATTATTTTACATTCTTTATTATTTAATATAGTTATGGAAGCTAAGATTAGTCTGAATTAAGCAATATAAATATATTATATAAATAATTCGTCTCATTTGCTTCATAGCTCGCCACTGCATTTTATTATCCCATTTAATGTGCCAAAAATATTTATTAAATATTTTTTAGAAAAATTGAAGAGAGAACTGCAGATTGAATTCGGCCAATCCAAAGATTCTTTTCAGAGCAATAAAAACCACAACGGATCAGGCGAAAATGCCGCTTCTGATAGCTCATAAATTCCTGGTTATTTGCTTCTCTAGGGCCCAGGATTAAATCAGAGAGACGACGCGCGTCCGAGTGAGCGGCCTGCGGGCGAGCGGGGTGGGCGAGGGCGCGGGCGACGGCGCCGAGGCGGGGCGAAGTGGAGAGGTATGCCGGTGGCTTTGTGGGCCGACGCAGCGGTCGCGCGGAGCGACGTAATAACACATTCCTTGGCGAGTCACTTCATTTTATCACGCGCCTCTCGCCCAGGGATTTACTCCACGGGAGGCTCGGCCCTCGTTCGCGGCGCGGGACGGCGCGGGGCGGCAGGAGGAGGGGCGGTGAAGAGCGGGCAGGGCTTGGGCGACACTGGGCGGAGTAGGATGGCGCTGTGCGGGGCGGGGTGACACTTAGCGGGGCGCAACTTGGCGGGGAGCGCGTGGCGGGGAGCGCGTGGCGGGGAGCGCCTGCGGAGGCGGCACGTGACAGGCGGCACCTGACGCGGCGGTAGGTGGGGAGGCGGTGCGTGGCGGGGAGTCAAGTGGTGGGTGGCACGTGGAGGGCGGAACGTGGCGGGAAGGAGCGAGGAGTCGCTGCAGGTAGTGGGGCGGGGTGCTGCTGAGTGGGCCGGCGCTGAGCTCATCGTGAGGCTGCGACGGGCAGCGAGGCGCGCATCATGGTGTCAAACGCCACTCAGGATTGGGGGTTTGTTTCTCGTAATTTAGTCGGAGACCAAGGGCGTAATATTATTATTACAATAAAGGAACATCAATACGGACATTTATTGAGGAAGCCATTTTCGTCATGATTCGCAGTAGAAATGTATTTATTCATTTCTACTGGTTTGTGGCCCGAGTCTATTTTGTCTTTTAATCCTTTGCTTCCTCCAACCCTTTTCTGATAGCGCATAATTTATTGATTCTTCACTTGTTTCATCTGTATACTTATGTATCCGTTTTCCAGCCTAGTGAACTTTTCCATGCAGTTCGCTTCACACCAGCTTTCCTCGTCCAATGCTGTCAAAAACATGCTTCCTATATTTATGATTCTGGTCTTTGATTATCTTTCTTCTCTCACTACGTCTTCACCAAATTTCGTTTATATTTCTTTACATCCCGTACTGGCATTAAAATGCCCCCAAACGTTATCTGATTCTTTTTTTAACGATTTATTACCTTCTTTCTATTGTGTCCCCCCAATCTTTGTGTTACACACATTCTCACGTTCAACTTTGAAACGAAAATTCTTTCATTCTATTGTTAGTTTAAGCAACAAATGTCAACGGTAGTTGGTAGATATAGGTCCTATTAACGTCTGTTTTTTCATTTTTATTGCCAATAGAAATGTGTTTATTATTTACACCACATTTTCAAGAAACAATTGCAAAATGCAAGTATAATTTATTCTCGATTTTTCTTAATACTTTTGTAAACAATATACTACATATTTATACATATAATATACATACAGTATATTATATAAAAAAAGTAGAAATAAGTTCTGTGACGATTTTCCCTTAATCTTTCGTTCATCTCAGCTCCAATCTGGTCGACAGACTTTTCATTCAAACACAGTCATTATCAGTACTATTGAGAAAAGAGAATATATTTTTGATTCAATTTCATCAGTGATTAGTCGTTAGAAAAATATTATCGAATTACAGTTTATATTCTGTTCCGTCCGGTCTCTTTTTCATTTAGCTATTGCACTTAACTTTGAAAAAATTAAAATTACGAATTCCGTCGCATCGAGTGATGCAATGACTGACTGCAATGTGTTATTCAAAAGGTTTTTTTCTATTATTATTAATCCTGTACGAACATTAAAATATTCAATAAAAATGTAACGAATTTAAATGTATAAATCTTGGTAATTTTTTCTATGACATAATGTAGCTACGGTTGTGTAAAAACTGTGTTGAGCAATTAGATGTAGTAGCTAAGTTTGTATTTCATTATTATTATTATTATTATTATTATTATTATTATTATTATTATTATTATTATTATTATTATTATTATTATTATTATTATTATTATTATTATATTATCCGCTATGATCGGTAGGAGAAGGCTGAGAAGGTCATCGATTAATACTCTCATTTCTTTAATACAAGTTTTTCACTGGAACATTACAGCTCAAGTGTAAGTATAATAGTGAGTTTGCTTTTAAAGGGAAATGAATGTTTCATTTATGGTAAGAGTAATTTTGGAATTGTGCTGCCACAAGCGCCGCGCTTGCGTGAATCATTTTAATTTCATTTACACTTTAGCAGCCAAAATACACATGAATACGTTTAATGGAAAACAAAACGCCGCCGCAGTATTCGCAGTCCCAATCGAAGGAAAATAAACTGGCCGGAACATGGGGGAAATACATAAAACCAATTCCGAAATAACCGGTCGCTCACTCAATTATGGAACTTTCCAATCTACCTTATTGTGAATGAGGCGGAGTGATTGGGGGCGCCTGCGGCGAGATCCGGTCGCATTAGCTTTCTGATCCTTTCTGCGAAAAGGCTTCGCCGGAGGGCAGCGAAGCGTTCGGCCCGCGAAAGAGCATCTTTGGAAGGCGGCGTGGAGCGGCGCGGAGAGGCGCGGCGCAGTGAGCAGGGTCCGAAATGGCTTGAAAGACGCGCATAGTAAACAGGACAAACTGAAAGAAAGAAGAATAAAACAGAGAGGCAAAGAATACGACCTCGAAATCAATAATTGCATCCGTAGAGTACATGAGAAAATTAATAAAATCCTGTACGGATATTAAAATATCCAATCAAAATGTAAGCAATTTAAATATGTAAAATGTGGTATTTCCTTCTATGACATTATAGCTGCTGTAGTGTCATATTGCTGTATGTCGTGTTGAGCAATTAGATGCTTTTATTTTTTTATTTATTCAAAAAAGTGTTGTAGGTAACGTTTGAATTTCATTATTATTATTATTATTATTATTATTATTATTATTATTATTATTATTATTATTATTGTGTATATTTCTTATAAATCAATGAGTTAACTAGTTGCTAATGACTACAGTTTCCGATGCGTCTACAAATAATTAAAATTAGACATCACATCTATTATAAATAGGTTTATAAAAAAGGGAAAATATGAAAAGCGAGACATATTACTCATAAAATGCAAAATCTTTCTAAATGCAAATTTATCGTTGTTTGAACGTGCGTCTTGAAACTAATAGGTATTTTTCCAGTAAGATGTAGCTTTTTTAACTATACGGCATTTTTTTAACTATTACAGTTGCGGAAACTCTGAGCAAACTCGGTGGGGGGTAGGGTGAACATTGACGAGAACTGACCCACCTGTGCTAAAACTTCTTCTATTTTTTGGTATGTGCTGCCACATGTTATTAGATGACGAAACTCGATGTACTAGGACCACGATCGTTTGTGCAGTTTCTGAGGTGATACATAAAATAAAAATGTTAAAAGCATTTTAATGTTTGGTGCAAAAAAAGTGTTTATTTGGCGTCCTTTGGAGGAAGAAGGGTATCACAATTATGTACAACATGAAATATATAAATGAAATAATATCAAGGGTGAGGGTCTGCAAACGTATAAAGAAATTTAATACAACCTTACACTATTTTTTTAATTTATTAAAATGATTAATTATTAATAATTAAAATACAACCTCACACTACTTTTTTCAAACTATGAAGAAATGAAGCGTGTAGGTAGTTTTGACTCATTAGGGTAAAGGAAGTTTGACCCAACGCTTAGCCATACTCTAGGTAAAAATTAAGATGAAAGTTTGCACAGATATGACAGAAACGTCAAAAAAGTGTTTCTTTCGATTGGATGCCACTTTTGTGGAAACCAAATAGCAGTGGAAGAATTGCACTGCCATTAACTAATTCTATTGAGTACACTGGGACCGAAACATTTACAACTATTCTAACATTTATTTCTGATATTTCACAATTCAGTGAGCGTTAGCAGAGATAATAGTGACAATGTCGTTTCTGAAAACGACATTTCAGTGATTGTTTTTATTACACGATTATTATTGGACATCAGTTGAAATTTATCTTATTTTCAATATTTTTTTCGTAAACGTGAGCTACAATTTACTTTTTTATATTGATCTCTCCTGTTCGTAAATACATTTTTCAGTAAAGTAAATTTATCAATTAACAATGAACATGATGAATGTTGTTAACAATATGACAAATGACATTAATAATATTACACCATTATTATTATTATTATTATTATTATTATTATTATTATTATTATTATTATTATTATTATTATTACTAAATGGGTCTTAGATTATAAGTTATTTTTTAACAGTTAATGTTTCTGAGTTTCATCCCCTGTAACGTAATGTAACTTGTAATGATTTATACTAATTTATTATTTAATAAAATTGTTTCCTGTATTTATTATAAAGTGGGCTAAATCACCTACACTGTGGGTAAAATCCCTCTCCCTTTAGGATATTTGATCCATATCTGCATGTTTCACATAACACAGTGAATACCAGATACTATCTAAAAGATTAATATTTTTTATAATATTTACTATCATATGTCTAGTCTTCAACACACCCAACTGCTGTTTCGCAACTTAATTTTACGTCTTTTCAACGGGGAGTCCCGTGGTATAATGGTCAGACTGCTCAACTATCGTCGGGGACGGAGGGCGGTTTGTGGTGGGTCTTACACCAACTCTGGGAACTGGGAATCAAATCGTGTCCGATCCAAGTGCAATTTGTTCTGGATAAAGTGGGTTCGCTGCAGGTTTTCTCTGGCTTCTCCTGTTGCTTCTCACTTTCACTGCGGTAGTTCTCTATCGTGGTTCATATAAAATAATCAGAATCACAGAACCATCAATATCATGTGTCCACTCCAGGTACGTCTCTAAGACAGGATCTTGTGTTTTAAAGAATACGTAACGTAAGCAATTGCTGCCTATAAGAAGTTAATTTAATATAAGGGATGTGGTTCACGGGATTGATCAATATAGTCAATGAAACAATTCGTTTGCTAATGTTTCGGAATTTATAATTCCTTCATCAGGGCTACAGTACAAAAAACAAAAACAAGGCATGAAGACAGTCTGAATCGGATGTCTCGCGATGAACCTGTGCTGCAGCAACTCCCATGTTGGAGTTGGTTTGGAGGTAGATATGCAGCTTGACTTTCTAATTTATTATTAAGGTGTGTACATTTTATATTACTTTGTTTGTTTATTTATATAAAATCTAGTGTATTGTAAAAATATTTTTTAGATAGTTGTCTTCATGCCTTGTTTTGGTTTTTTGTACCGTAGCCCTGATTCAGGAATTATAAATTCCGAAACGTAGGCAAACGAATTGTTTCATTGACCATATTGACCAATCCCGTGAACCACATACCTTATTTCATTAACGGTCGTGAATTCTACAATGGTAATTTAATATAGTTTTATTTTTCAGTATTGAGGTTTTTGCATGATAAACTCGGTTGGTCGTTGAATGCTTTCTCGGAAATATACGCAAACAGGTGCGTTTCAGTTGGTGTCGTTTCCG
Source organism: Teleogryllus occipitalis (assembly GCA_011170035.1). NCBI lineage: Eukaryota > Metazoa > Arthropoda > Insecta > Orthoptera > Gryllidae > Teleogryllus > Teleogryllus occipitalis. Next base: position 27,895 of record BLKR01009820.1, on the reverse strand, counting down.
CCCCACTTGGGCGTCGCGCCGGCTGGAAGAGGCTGCGGCGGGCGCCGGCTCCGCGGAAGGCGGCGCGCTGGCCCGGAGACGCAGGCCGCGGCGGCGGCGGCGGCGGCGGCGAGGGTGGTTGTAGCGGGTGTTACTGCCATCGATCCCTGCGCAGCACGCCGCGTCGGCGGGGGTGGCTGCGGGCGCGGCGCGGCGCGGGGCGGGGCGGCGGTCGCGGGGGCGCGGGGGGCGTGACTGGGGCGAAGAGGGGCGGTGCAGGCGGCTGCGCCCGGACGGAGGTGCTGCAGGCGGCGACGTCGAGGCGGAGCGGGGGCGGGGGCGGGGCGCGGAGGAGCGGGGGTGGCGGGGGGCAAGGCTGCGGATCAGGTGCCGGCGACGGCGGAAGAAAGGAGGAAGGAAGGAGGAAGGAAGGAAGGGAGGGGGCGGGCGGCTGATGTTGCGGCACGCGGCCAGGGACACGCGGCGCGGTGGCACCTGCAGCGCCCACGCCCGGTCGCGTGCGCCGCCCGCCTGCAGCTGGGCCCTGGACTGAGAGCTGCTGCGGGGGATTAGACCCGTGAGGTCCCTAATTGCGTTTGTAAGAAGTACCTCCGCTACACTGCATTTTCACAACTAACCAAAATGCCTGGGCACAACGGGTACAAGAACAAAGTCAACAAGGTACCATGCGATGATCGCCCTACTACTGGCCCTCCGTGACCTCTGTTATTGTAGGATTGTACCGGACAGATGAACTGGCAGATATGTGTACGCCTGCTACACTACATTTTCACAGCTAACTAAATTCGACTGCTCCGCACAGGGAGTACAAGAACAAGGTCGACATGGATTCCAGGCCTCGTGCGGCACTTGCACTACGACTGGCCTCTGTGAACACTCTTCTACAGAGTAGAAGACTGCTCCGGCTGAGGTGGCTCAGGATATCAACTGACGTCATTCAATAACTACGAGATCCTAGGATTGGAGTCCCGACGATGGCAAGATAGCTAATTCGAATTCAGTCGCTGTCTGGAGGAGAATTCTAGCGGCTGGCTGCTCTGATCGGTAGTTTTCGGCGTTTTTATCAACACCAGGCGAATGTCGGAACAGTACCCTAAAAATGGTCACGACTCGCGCGCGAGTTTTCCTCCGTCTTGTCATATCTTAACTCCTTACTTACACGTGTAGGTCGGCACTGAATCTTATTATCCAGCGGAAGATCACCGCCACCTCCCGTGATTAAAACATGCTTTACACCTACAAAACTAATGACTATAGCAGTTGATGCGCCCGGAATTACGAAATAATTATTCAATCAATCATGACTGGGTGTGACGATGCCGTTTGAAGTCATGATTAAGATGACTCGTAGATGAAATCGTAAATTAATTTTCATTTGTTAAGAAACATTTAATTATTTTCTACGACTTGAAACGTTACTTGAGGGTCGTTTCGTATTAATTTTTCGTATAATCGTAATAATCTCGTATTAATTACTAATAGGTTCTGAAATGAACCATTATTGCGATATACGTAAATGTAAAACAAGTTTAAAATTCTTCCGAAATGAGTGTTCTCAGAATTACTGGGTTTAAAAAAGATATTAAAACAATTCCATAATGCACCAACTAACAAACAATACTTAAATGTACTATTCCCACAGATAACACGTGTAATTAGAGTCCTGATTTCGAAAATTTATAGGATCCTAATTCTTAGACACTCAATTTTAGCAATTACGTTCTTCCTAACTTCAAAATTGACATTAACAGAACATACCATGAATTTATTTTTGCTCGTTAATATTATAGTCGGAATCAAACGTTACGTAATTATCAATTAAGTTTTTTTTTACACATTTTCACTTTTCTTCCGACATAGTGAAATATGTATCCTCCGAAAAATCCAATTTTCAGCTCACGACTTTTATCCCTGAAGTCTACGCCCCTACACCCCCGTGATGTAACCAAAGACGTCTTCGGTGTCTTTTATCTCCACCCGTCGATTTCCTTTTCTCCTCGCTCAACCCCAACCCCTTTCATATATCCCACCTCACCACAAAGTGAGAATTGCCCCTTGTCGCGTGAGAATACCTCCTAGCGTGACGCTGGATATTCTTGATTCATTTCGTTCGGAACCGGTCCCTGTATCTCTCGGTCGGTACAAGCAGCGAGTCGTTGTAGCCAGGTTTCACATTCACGATTCCGAAAACTACAATTCACAGTCCGCGTAGAATGAAACGAGTTCTTGGAGAAGCTTTCCGCTTCTCGGGCCATGTTTCATTCATCTCTCGTCTATTCACGGCTCGCGTTGTTACCAGGAAATACTTCGATTTCCAATCCGAATTCTACGAAAGTACGTAGTAAAATATCACACGAACGTTTGTAAAGAAGGATGTGAAAAATTCGGAGTATTAGGATTCATTCCTACAACCTTTGAGAGTTGATTAATGAAATACGTTAAGTGTCTTTATTCATGCGAAGAGTTGGATGACAACTTACCGTAAGTATCTTTCAATTTCTGGCTTGACCTACAAAGTGTTTTTCGATGAGCTGAAAAACCATGTTAATGATTTTAGTGGAAAACAGGATAAAGGGGGACGAAGAAAAGCGGAAAACATATATTGGATTTGACTGAGTTGAGAGTTGAATATACGATGAGTGTGAATGTCATTATATATTATCGACTATTACATCAATTGACACATAATAGTCATATTGCCATACATATATTTATGTATGTGTACAAGACGATTTGTTACACCGAAATATACTGTTCACCATCGTCTACTAATCAAGAAAAATTAACCAAAAAGACTAGAAGCAACTTTTATGAAAAATCTGAGTTGCCATTTTTCACAGATTAGGAAATCCAGAAATGTAAGCAACTGCATCATACCCGACGGTGATATGATTTACAATCTTCACCGCTTCTTGAGAAAGAAAATTATTTTCTTGGCCTCTATAACGGTAAAAGAACAAATCGTAGGAATGAGGTTTTGGGATTGGACAATGATAAGCCATTCAACAAACAACTTTGAGATATTTACTTTTATTTTCTGCTAGAGGCTGGCAGTAGTGTAATACAATACAGTGATTTATGGCGTATCTGTTAATGCAATAAATACGCCTTTTTATGTTGATCACCAGGTTTACAGACATCTTTGAATGTTTCATTTTCATCTCCTGCAAATGTGACAAGTTGGCTTACAATTATCTTCTCCCACATTCCTCAAATTCGGGTCAGGAAAACAACAGCATGTACCTGCACTGCTCTGGAGCTCTTAGATTTGGACGCAGCGCCTTCGCGGGACGGGACGTGCAGAGGAGCTTGGCGGGAAGCCTACCGTTAGAATTTACGTAGCATTTACGAATACCGTAGAATTTACGAATTTACGTACGCATGTTTCACCGTTAGAATTTAACCAGCCTGATGAGTCGCCTTCGTCGGGTATATTCGTGATGCATTTTTTCTAAATTCTGATACGTACGTTTATAATAAAACAGTTTTTCAACATATCACTGTGACACTGACTGTCCATTCTTGTGCATAGAATGTTAAATGAACATTTTTTTATTTGTATTGTTGACAGAAATCTAATTAGATACTGGTCATCTCTGTAGATGCCCTAATACCACAAAATGTGTTTTAATTGCTTCAAATCATCAAACACCAGTTTTTTCTAGAATTATCTTAAAATAATATCATAAATTCTGACTAAGCTGTTACTCAATTGCTCCTCGATATACTAGTTTTATGTAAATGTGCATCTATGAGAATCTCCGTGATGGCTAATGGGGAGTGTACTACTTCTTGTGGTTTGATCTCGGGTTCAATTCCCGGTCTAGGCAAAAATAGAGTTGTAGCTTTCCTTCAAAGTCGTCTCAGTTTGTATAGCTGTCTGACGAAGAAAAAGCTCAGGTGGGCGGAGTTTGCTAGGGACGGTGAAGGAAATACGTCATGTTTGCCTCATGTCTCTCCTAGCCCCCAAACGTGGGAATTAAACTAGCACCAGGCAAAGAGAACACCGTTAGCTAGACGGCAAAGTCGGTCAGTCGACCCAAAATGCTAAAATACATGCATCTATGAGGAAAATGGTCAAGCGCTAATTACTAACCCGTTATTGAGGGAGTTTATACGGGTAAAACAATCACTACATAGTGATGCAATGATGCAAAACAATTGATAGATTCCTTGATATTGATAGATTCTACTTTATTATTAGCGTGATTGTTAATGGTGCTTAGATTTACTAGAATAGGAAGGCTATGGAAACTGTACCCGTTGTGTTGCAACAAGCATACCAAGCACTCCAAGCCCAGATCTGCAACTTTTTTTCCCTAGAGATGACGCAGTATTTTGCCTTGGTATCTTTACTTCTTAAGTTCATTGTAATGATAAGGTATAAAATTCCAAGTAGTTTGGCGAAAGAGATGGCTGAAAAATCAATAAGAAGTTTACGTGCTTCTTTGCACTAAGACGATGCATTAATACATTTTAATGAAACCCCTTATTTATACGATATTTTCATTTTTAATGTAATTAAAATGTAGGAGACTAGACAGTATTTGGAACGGATTATTGAAACGGAGGGAATCAAAACATTCTCAATTCTTGGGGCTGTTATAAAATGTAGGGTACAATGAAGAAAACGAACATTGTGAATTCGCCAGACTTTGTCTATTTTCAAAGCACTGTTCGCTTAGCGCAAATAACAGAGAGTCTCAAACATTCGACATCCAGTATTTACACTCAAAATTCTTAGATTCTTCTACTCGGACCTTCTCGTGGATATAACACTAGAAAATAGTAATTTCCCCTGAAGGTCCCCTATATATGTTATTCTGAAATGCGAGAGACGCATTACTATTCCTAAATTAAGTGGCCAATATTATTTGCTATATGAGCTCCCTACTTGTTAAATGAAACCGTAAATAGTACAATATCAAATATATATACAATATCAGTATAAATAGTACAATAGAAATGTTAAATGAAACCGTAAATAGTACAATATCAGATGTTTCAAATTGGTTCCGAAATAACAAATTAATAGCAAACGAAAAGAAAACGGTTTTAATGCAGTTTTCCATTTCAAATAAACAATTCTGTGCTCCATTGAAAATGAACAGTGTACCATTGACTCATGTTAATGCAGCAAAATTTTTAGGTCTCTCAATTCAGTCAAACCTTAAATGGAACGTCCATTTAAATGAATTGAACACAAAATTAAGTTCATTATGCTACGCGTTCAGAATTCTTGCAAATTCAGTCAGCCTTCATACTGCTCGTTGTGTATTTCGCGAATGTTCATTCCCGCCTGAGATATGGCATAATATTCTGGGGAAATACATCTTATAGCTCCCAGACCTTTAGATTACAAAAACGAATTGTACGAATAATAACCAAATCCCACCCACGTGATTCTTGTAAGCCTATCTTCATTAATCTAGGAATTCTACCATTACCGTGTCTTTTTATTTACGAATCAGTGGTTTTTGTAAAAAATGACTTGCTTAAGGGCGGGAATATATTTTCAGAAAATGCCGAAGTCTATTACTATAACACTCGACGTAGAAATCATATTCATCAGGTGACAGTATCAACAGCTCATTACAAAAATTCACATACAATACATGTACATTATTTTACAACACTTTGCCAGATGACATTAAACGATTAAATTCAATAGAAAAGTTTAAATCCAAGTGAAATCGTTTCTGCTGCATAACTGTTTCTATACAATTAGAGACTATACTGAGCATCACAAGAAAAGTAACATTAATTTTAACAATGATACATAATGCATTAATTACCATTTGGACTGTATAAATGAGTATAAACAACCTGTAACAACTATTGTAACACAGCTTCCGGGCCAATGACCCCCATCTCGATCAGGTTTTTCGTCCAGTTTCCCTGATCCATTGAGCAAATGCTGAGATGGTCCCTTGTTTTGCTTCTGGACATAAATGTAACTTCATTTTCTGTGCACGTCTTCTAGAATTCAGTGGGAAATATAATTATTCAAATTATCGTTTCCACGTTGTCGCGGCAGGAAGTAATAAGAGCCAAAATTTATTGCTTATTTATCCTTGAAAATAGATTTTATTACATGGGAGTTTTTTTGTTTTTTTTCTCCCTTTCAAAATTCAAAATTTATTGCTTATTTATCCTTGAAAATCGATTTTATTACATGGGAGTTTTTTTTTTGTTTTTTTTCTCCCTTTCAAAATTCAAAACTTAAGTAGTATATGATTTAGTGTAGGGATCACAGAATTTTGAAAATGTGCACACAATTCACTTTTCCCCATAGCCCGTCATACGCAGTTTTTAACTGTTTTTTTGACGTAAATAAATAAATAAAGAAATCTAGTGACCTGGGTGATTCAGTTCTCAAGCATAATTGCAGCGTGTCTCGTGTAATAGTTTTGTTCTTGCAGCGCTGCAGTTCCATCCGAATGTTAGCATGACATCCGCGTACTCACAGTCGTACTTTCTCGCCTTACGAAATTGTTTATAAGAAGTGAAAGTTACGTAATTGCGATCAGGAAAACGGCAATTTTTTTTCTATCTAACACTGTAACCAATCCTTATTAGCCAATAAACATGGAGTAACTCTCCTTTAATGTAATCAGACATAAGTCACACGGAATAATTCACCTTGACGATAGTCGTTTTCTGTCACGTTATTGACTTTTATCCCTATCGGTCAGAGGCTCTGGTCTGCCGAAGCCTTTCGAGATCATAGTGTATGGAGATATAGGATATCCTTCTGTCTACACTTTTTTAAAAAGAACCATATACTTTTTTAAAAGAACGGAAAGTATTCACTTATAGTTCAAAATAGGATTAAACGGTTTTAAGATACAATTTAACATACGAGAAACGCAATATTTGAACACATGAAACAAACATTGAATATTGGGCAGCATGATGGAGAAGCACCTTAAGAATATATTTATTTGTAAAGCTTGGAAAGATACATAAGTTTAGCTTAGCCACTTCGAAAATAAGCTCTTCCTTCGACGAAACCACGATAGTGAAGTATCGGAGAAGCAGGTCTCTAGAATTTCATCCCGGGAGTGACATCGTCCACGTTATCTGCTGCAAAACAACCGTCACTGTCGAGAATCGAACCTAGGAACTCCATGTTTACTGCTGCTGTATTCTTCAGTTGCGGACACGTTACCATTACACAAACATAGCCAGGCAAGTAATTGTCATTTGTTGGAATTCTGCGAAGAGTAGTAAAATAGTGTAGCTCGGAGCAAAGTCCTCTGCTCCCCCTGAACCCTTCACAACAATCCTAGTGACCCCTCTTATGATTATTTATTTGTATCTTTAAAATGTGCGTATCACAAATGACATACAAGATCCTCAATAACAATGACTTTTGAACACGTATTCAATTTCTGTAAATCCTCCTTGTGAACTAGAACCCAAATTGGTTTGTCTTAACGAAATGATTAGTAATGAAAATGATCATTGGTGGAATGAGAAACAAGGGAAACGTAATATTTGTAGAGAATTTCTCCCCTCCAGCTACATAACCAAGCGCGCCACCGCTCCAGCTCTAAAATACGAGACCAGCTCTAAAATACCGACATTTATGGTAGTGAAATGCGTAAGTGTAAGTGGGTCAAAAAAGAGGAGAGGAGAAAAATGGGGAAGAAAATATCGTGAGAATTAATCGAAGAAACCACAGAAAACTACCGATCAGAGCGGCTACCTGCTAGAGGTCATCCAGACAGCGGCTAAATTCGACCTAGCCAATCGGAAGAGGTGGCTCAGGGCATCAATTGATGTCATTGCAGTGCTTCTGACTGAGAGGTCCAAGGATTGAGTCTCAACGGTGGCAGGATTTTCGACACTAGCTTGTCAGCTAGGTCGAATCCGGTCGCTGTCTGGAGGAGAATTCCACCGGCCGGCTGTTCTGATCGGTAGTTTTCTGTCTTTGTTTTTTTTCGATCAACAACAGGCGAATGCCGGAGAAGTACCCTAACAAACCACGGGTCACGGAGCGCGGGCGATATTTCCTTTCTCTTCCTTGTCCTATCCTCACTCTTTACTTACACAATAACATGTACTACTCTACCACACTTGCCAGCGGTCGGGAGTTTGTCCCAGCTGGGAGGGAGCCCCGCTGGTGGGAGATACCTGGTTGGGGAAACCCCGCTAGTCGACGGTAAGTCGCCGCCAGATCTCACCAGCCAGCGGGGAGGATCACCGCTACCTCGCGAGAAAAAAAAGCATACACTACACTTACGGGACCAACGTTCTCGCTGTTGACCCGCCTGGAGTCACAATCAATCAATGGACCTAGCCGAGAATGGAAAATCGACTTCCGTCGAGACTCGAACCCTAGGACCTCCCGAGCAGAGTCGCTGCAGAGACAACGGAAATACTGTGTCTGAGCCAACTGTGGCGATCCTAATCCGCCGGGGTTCCGTGCCCCCTTCCTCGCCCGGAGGCCGCGAACCGCGCCGGCCGCCGCGGGCAACCCTCGGGCACTGGGGCCGCCGCCGCCGCCGCCGCCTTCGCGCTAAAGCGCGCGCGTGTTTGCGGGCGGAAGTGATCAATACCCAAATTGTTGGCGCCCGGCTGCAGCCACCAGCTCCCTCGCGCGCGGGGCGAGCCTGCGGCCGAACGTGGGTGACGGGGCCGGCGGCGAGGGGCGGTCGCGGGGGGTGGGGGTGGAGCGGGGGCAGCGGAGCACGGACCGCATTCCCGGCGGATGCAGCGTCCGCGGTGACGACGCGTGGGGGGGGGGAAGGAGTGGAGGGGAAAAGTTGCGAGAAGTGGGGGTGTCGGAGGGTGATATGACCGTGCGGTAGGACGGGGACGAGAGCATGGATCACATGGTTTGAAATGGAGATAGATAAAGAGAGAGGGAAAGAGAGAGAGAGAGAGAGAGGAGAGTGAAGAGGGAGGTAGAAAGGATATGTGTTTAATGAAATAGGAAAAAGAAAGTGAAGTTCGGGGAAGATTGTGAGAGTGAGAGAAGACAAAGGGAAAAAAATAAGAAAATGAAGTGAGAGAGACGTAAGGAGAAAATAGAGATGGATCGAAAGTTTCGGGAAGCAGCGATGGCAGAGAATGAGAAAAAAAAGAAAGTTTGTAAGGCAAGCTCGTGTTAACGTCAACTTCATCATCACATGGTCGTTTTGAAGTATTGATCAACTTGTTAGTCCGGCATTACGATTTTATACGAGATTATTTAGCTAATATGGTTTTTGTATTTCAAGATCAATTTCAGTTTTTGTATCTTGACGCAATATTCGCAGAACTGTACTACAATAGTAAGTCTTATCTCCGTATTAAAATAAAACGACTTTTCTTACTTTGCGTTTCTACAATGCTTTTCTCTTTGATGTACGAAAACGAGGATCATCAAGAGAGTGACTACTATATGGCCACGAAATAATGTCATGTGTTTGCCAATAGTACGATGTGGAATCTTAATGGGATAAGCGGATAAATAGTAGAATCAGAGGAAAAAATAAAATCAGCGACACTATTGTGACATGTGACACTATTATTAAATACTATTTACGGAACGTGTTGAATGTTACATAACACAGTAGGGGAGGCGATCAGGCTTCCAGTCAATGACCGAGTGGCATTTACGAATGACATTTTGAACAATAAATTGGATAACACGAGTAATTATGCATACAAGTTGTTTGGTATGATAACAAACTCATTTGTGTGGTATTATATTGAAAATGTTGATATGGGACCTCCAAATTCATTGTATATTTTTAGCATGGGTTCACATCAATGCACCACTTGTGCATAAATAACAACAGACTCGTGCTTCAGTAAGTGTTCAGAAACGGCGGATAATACTGAGTTTTGGCGTTGTACTCTATTACTTAGGTCACTTTTTATAATCTGAGATTAGGGGCAGATGTATTGCTTCTACAATATATATATATATATATATATATATATATATATATATAATATATATATGTATGTATGTATGTATGTGCGTATATATATATATATATATATATATATATATATATATATATATATACGCACATACATACATACACATAATCTACTTGCCATATATGTCTTTGGTGAATAAACTGTAGATATAATAGAGTAAGCTGAAAACGTACTGATATCAAAATACATTTTGAAATATTTTAATGGCTTTTAATGTGTTTTGTAATACTAGACTCCCAATTTTCAGTTTACTACTGAGAAGGAAAACGATCTTCATTATAGATGTAATCAGTGTTCAAACGTCAAAAAAGTTGCTGTATGTGTATAAATAATGATTATATCAATTATAAAAGCACATAATTCATTCAATTTAGAAATTAGGAAATTTGATCCGAAGGGAACTTGTTAATAATGAAATGTCGAAATCGGTGAGAACTTCATTACATCAAATGGTTTATCATTCCTGTTCCTTTGCAGTGAGAAAGTGTGCACGTAATTGAATCAATTTATTAACACATTAAATCAGTAACAACAAAAAATCATATTCGGAACTGTTCATATTCGGAATGTCATATTTGGAACTGTTAATGAATTTGTCCTACGCGGTTCATTAAAGAAAACAACTTCAAAACATAAAAACCTTCTTGTCTCGGCTTCCCGCGTGTAGTATTATGATTTTATGACAGACCGGGGCCTTTGGAGAAAGTATTTATAGTTGGCGGACGCGGCAACTACTTAGGTCACTAGTTTCATAAGTGTAGTATATGTTATATCTTGGAAGGCAGGATTGTTATTGTCCGCGAGAACGTAAGATCTGGCGCCTATCTGTACGTCTACTTCTTGGTTGCCCCCTCCATGTATCTCTCCCAGAAAGTTATCTTCTCTAGATGGGACCTGCAGTGATAAACTTCCGACATGTGTTACAGTATTTTTCATCTGTGTGTGTGTGTAAGGTATGAGGAAGGGACAAAGATGAGAAGGGAAGGCGGCGGTTCGTGATCCGCTTAAGCTATTGCTCCGCCATTCTTAGTTTTTTTCTTAATTTGTTGCGTCTATTTCGCAATACGTCCATTAGCCCTTTTTAAGCATCGAGCGAAGAATTTCTGAATAAATCCTCCGTTAAGTTTTCACGTTTTGTCTCGTCATGTCGCAGTCAATCAATGCCTTTTATCCCTTCGGTCAGGGGCTCGGCACTGTTAGTAACTTGGGTTCCCAGACGGTCACCCGATCAGGAATCCGGGGTGTCTCGAGTTACTTAACTTTCGTGGCATCCCGTTCGCTGGGTACTGATGGAAGAAACCAAATCACCGAATTTTGTTGAGGATTAGTGATAACGAAAATACATTTCGCACCGGGTTAGATGTTTCCATAATTCGTCAGTGAATTTTGTGTATTAAGAGGCATAACTATAATAACCAAATAACTTTATTATGCTTGCTAATAATCAGTAATTTCGATTTTAGAACCAAGGTAAACTACCAATCAGAGCAGCTAAATGCTAGAATTTTCACCCCAGACAGTGGTTGAATTCAACCTAGTCCTCTACTGTCAAAAATCCGCTACCGTCGTAACTTGACCATTAGGACCTTCCGATCAACGACACTGCAGAGGCAGTAGTGTTGTCACTGAGCTATGATAGCCGGGGTGACTATTGCAGACGAGATTTCCATGCGGTAGGAAGCCACGTGGGCCCTCGTCTTCGCCTCGTCATTTGCTGCCTGAACTGCCGCGCGTCCGTGCGTGGGCGCCTAATGCAGGGTGTTCTCGGAATTTGTGCGGTGAGCATGGCACTGCGCGATGTATCATGGGTTATGTATGGAATAAGTAAGCGTGGATGGCAGTGTTCAGCTAGATGCGTTGGTATAGCGACGGAGGTAGAATGTTTGATGTGAAGTCGTTCTCCTGTAAGATACACAATTAGTGAGAGGTTGTATGTGTAATGCGTGTTTTGTTGGGTTTGTATTATTTATGTAATTACACATATGAATCACCCACCGGGAACATAATACTAAACAGGTTAAATAATTACCTATCGTTCTAGAAACGTAAGCGTAGTTCCCGCATTCTCTCTGTTCAATATCAATGCTTAACATTTTTAGTACAGACTAGCAGAAGAATTGGGTTTGTATCACAATCATCAACTAGAAAAGTGGTAGTATTTTTAACGTTATAGTGTAAAATGGTGTGAAATATAATGTAAAATGGAAGAATTTTTGTTTTCACTCTGACCTCCCAGATTAGATGCTTTGAAGGTAGCATTTTATTCACGGAAAAAAATTAATGCATACTCAAAATTAAACTGAAGTATCACCGCACATTGGCAGTCCATCAGTAATGTGATGTGATTAGAACCTGGGCTAGGACATGACCTATCTCAGTATAAAAAAATCATTAAAATCGCCTGAGTTGTCAAAGAGTTAGCTATCAAATATCGTTACTTTCATTTTTGCTTTCTCGTCTACTACCTACTTACATAACAATGCGAAAGTATTGTAATGCTGTAGCGGAAATGGGAAATTTTTGCCTGGAAAACTTGTGTTGTGGCTCTCTGATATCGAGGAAGTGGGAAATATTGTTCCTATATGTAGGCAATTACTTCCTCTTGTATGTCATGTAGTCAAAATGCACGGGTTGTAAGCTCTTGTTACCGAAAAATTGGTTTATAGCAAAACGTCTTTCTATCTGTCCATTTGTGGTCAACACTAGCGCTCAAACCGTTCATACATTTTCTCCAAAATTGAAATTCCCGTATTTATCTAGCCAAACTCGAGGCCCTGCGACTTTGAAACAAATATTTTGCGTTTCTGAGGGTACTGTAAGTAAAGCCTCAATGTCATTTTCAATTTATTCTCACAAATGACTCGAAATGTTTGAATTGTTTTGTTACAGCAAAGGTCGCTGTTAAAAACGGAGCACGGCTCATTTTTTGTTGAACTCTCTGATTTTTTTGGCATCTTCCTACAACTACAATATTGAAGATAGAATTTTTTGTTAACTAAATTTGTTCCTAAAAATTAGATATTGTAATAATAACATGTAAAATCATTGAAATTTTGAAATTTTCAAATGCAAATATTCAGCGTTTTTTTAAATCGTCGAAAAGTTAGTTTTATCTCCGATCCTGGTTGTGTAGGGTTAAAGAGGATGGAGAGTTAAACCTCAGGACCATGCTTCGAATTTCAGCGTGGAAGAAAGTGTTTACTGATTGGAATCACTTTTGCGTGTTTAAGTAGTATTGTAATATCGCGTAGTCGTTAAAAGTAATGCGTGAACATATTTGCTGTTATAGCACCGCTAGTCGTTGGTAGAGATAGACTTGAGCAGCGACAAGAGCTCAGTGTTCGCGCATACGCTCATTTCTCCATGACTGGCGGAGGCGCTCATTTTCAATCATCGTGATCTGCCACGAGAATCCAACATTACTGTACACGCTGACCAGAACACATGAACGCAGCGCTTCTGCAATTAACTGTAGATAGCGTCACTCGGCAAGAGATGTCGAGAGAGCCGCGAGTAGATAGTCCTCTGCGGGACCATTGTTAGTCGATCGGGACCGCTGCGGTAGCCGATTGGTCACTCATCGATCAGCTACAGATCTCTCCCCCCTCTCTGATATTTCGCCCCCGTTCCTTTTCCGCGCGCGAACGCGGGGCGAGGCAAAGCTGGAGTGCCGTATCGTGTCGAAGCGTGTAAGATGCAAAAGAGAATGGGCACATGTGACATGTTAAAACGTGCTCTTCAGTAATTTAATATTACTGAAATTACAGATTGAAGGAACTCTGCTTTGTAGCTTCTTTTATGGCCTGAAAGTGTCTGTTAATATTGGAAATGTTTAAGGTTAAAAATGATGTGTGAATGAGAAAATAAAACGAAATTGGATGGGCCATAACTCGAGAAATAAAGCATATTGCATTCACCTATGGAAGGCTGTGGGGGAAGAATTGGAAATGTGATACGACGAATTCAACTATTACAAAAACCATCCTCAAGATGGGGAAGAATATAGTGAACTTAAGAAAATAGCAAACGTGAAGACTACTGAAACTTGCATAACAGCAGAATATTTAACGATGATTATGATACAAAAATTTGGAGTTCCAAGCTCGCAAACCAAACATTTCACAACCTTTTTGAATCTAAACTTGCTATGCATTACCTGCTGTCATCATTTCTTCGTCGAATAATGATGCTGAACTGACCTAATACAAACCATATCTTCCACACTGAAGTTGTTTTTAATCGGGAATACGGAAATGTTTTTATTGATGTAACGTTAAAATCGCGTCAAATGTATTTTTAACCATATACATTTTTATTTTATCACTTGAAAATTATGTAATACAATGTTTATTCACCTAATATGAAATACCGTTCAATTAGAAATATTTAATCTATAATATGAATGGCCTCCTTTGTGGTGACATTGTGTTAACATTGTACATTGATATTCCTTAAAGTATTATTTAAACAATAACATTAGTTTATTTGTATGTTGTGTATGTAGATAAATGCACCAAAACTACATTTCTTTCATGATTACGTATATAAAAGTGAATTTGTAACTAAAGTATGTATTTCCGAATAAAAAATAAATATGTATTGAAAAACTTATTATAAAAATATACCAATGAATTTTGTTCACGAATAACCAAATCACTTATTTCACTGAAACTCAATTATTTCATTGAATTTCGCTCAGGAGTAAGCATTATTAAAATCACCAAATTTAGTAGAGGATTAGTGATAACGAAAATACATTTTGCTCAGGATTAGATGTTTCCATAATTCATCAGTGAATTTTGTTTACTAATAGGCATAACTAGAATAGCCTAATAATTTCAATGTTTGCTTAAAAACGATACACACTAATTTCAATTTTAGAACATACCATTGAACAACTTCAGTTCATACATATTATATGAGCGATGAGCGCTCGTGTAATCTCCTGAGGCCGCATGTCCTCCCGTGCTCACGATGGTGTGCGCATAAATAACTCTCTTTAATCTCAAACGACGTTCTCTGAAGTGGTTTCGCTTGGTGTGCTCCTGAAGGAAATGCATTTTAATTATGCTCACTCTAGAATTTAGGCATGATTATTTCTGAATGAGATTCAGAATTTTTGGAGTGATAACAAAAGTTAATTAAACGCGGAAAAAACATTTATTTTTGTTATTTTTATCTTCAACCCTGGTTCCCATCGGTTAGACAGGATGTTTTGAAGGGAAATCCAACGTCAGATATCTTTGAATAAATAATGAGCCGGTTAGTGAAGAAAGAATTCTGCCTGTGGTGTTTTTTTCGACTGTCTGAATATCGAGTTTTGATGCAGAAGATTCCTCGTCTCTAGAGAGATGGATGTAATATAAGACTGAAAATTATAGAACTCCATGGTATGTTTAGAAACTTGGAAGGTGAAACCACCATCATAGTACTGACGCTGTTTGGCGCTGCGATTGAGAGTTTTGAATGCGTATCAATCACAATCATTCACTAAACTATATTTCACAGTGTGTACTATAACTGACTCAATAGGTTTGAGAAAGACATTGACTGTGTGTCCTTCCATGTCGCTTGATCCGATTCGCACGACCTCCAACGTCCTTCTTTTTTTAATTTTTTTTTATGTCACATCATCTGCAAACGGTTATTAGCGACATTACATAATAAGATTATTATTTATTTACATTGAATATTATGACACTTATGGGAACATTCATATCACATTAACGAGTTTATACCCTTGTCTTATATATCACTGTACAAGTTTCTGCCCTTCAAAAAATTGAGAAAACGACTGTATTGTTCTCTGTCCTTTAGTACTTTCTTTAAGTATCGTCCTTCTTTCTTTAAGGTACTGCGCATTTTTTCATCGCGCTGCTCTTGGGCAACTATGATTGTGACTATTACGATTCAAATACTTTAGGCTTTAGCCACACCTGGAATGAAGGGGTGATTTGATGATATATAATAATGATGCTGGTGTGGTAAAAACGTTGTTTGAGCAATGCCATAATGATGATTACGAGAGGCCGAGTAAACCTGGCGCTAACCCTTTTTTCACTATAAATTCCATAACGTGTTCGAGAATTGAACCTCGGTACCCCGAGCCTCTGGACTGTAGTTCTTCTGGAGGCGGATTTTCCGCACTAGCTAGGCTGTTAGAGCGAATTCAGCCACTGTCCAGGAAATACTAGCGGTCGGCTGCTCTGAGTTTTCCGTGGTTTCTACGAGGAATATTTCAGGATATCAAGCGAATATCGGAATAGTAATGTAGCTAACGCTCTATGGATCATGCGTGATCTTTCCTTCCTCATCTTTGTTCTTTGCTGTCCCCTTACACACACTCATACACACGTACATCCACTACACTTGGAAGACCAGTCCGGATCTTCGAGCTTGCTCCGGGTGGGGCGGTGCCCCGATGGTGGGAGATACGTTGATGTGGAAATCTCCGCAAGTGGATAGAGGTGGGGAACCTCCGCAAGCCGACGTGTAAGTCGGCGCCTGACATCACATTTTTGCGGGGGAGATATACCGCCAGTTCCCGGGATATAAAATGCACTACACTAACGGGACTATTAACCACAGAAGTGACTCGTTTGGAAACAAAATAAATAAATCTATTGGTACCCAGAAATGAAACACTATCGCGCCGGCCGCAACTGTTCCGTGTCGCCCTACTTACCTCCGGTAACGTGTTTCTCGTTGGCGGCGCTTCCCACGCAGACAGTCTCTTCAATAGGGAGTTGCTTCGGAGACGACTGTATTCGCCGCCACTCCGGCGAGACGCCCGGGGCGCGGGAGGCTGCGGGGCGGTCTAAGGGGAGGGAGCGAGGGGGCGGGGCGAGGGGGAAGGGGAGCGGCGGGCCCGGCCGTATGAAGCTGTTGCGGCCGCAGTCCACGCCTCCGTGTCAAGCCGCTAGCTCCGCGCCGCGCTGCCTGGCCTCTTCAAGTCACTGTACCAGAAAATCCTTTCACAGCGTGCGGACCTGAAAAAAAGCCGCTTTGACTAGTGTGCATTAGCTCGCGGCCAGAGCGATCGGTTTCTCAATCAAAGGGCCCGGTCGGCGGTGCGGGCGAGGGCGGGGGTGTCGAGGGCGGTGGGGGTGTCGGGGGCGTCAGGGGCGGTGGGGACGTGGGGGTGATGGGTGCGTGGGGGTGGTGGGGCGTCGGGGTGGTGGGGCGTCGGGGACGGCGAGGGCGTCGGTGGTGGCGGGGGCGGCGGGGGCGGCGGGGGCGGCGGGGGCGGCGGGGGCGGCGGGGGCGGCGGGGGCGGCGGGGGCGGCGGGGGTGGCGGGGGCGGCGGGGGCGGCGGGGGCGGCGGGGGCGGCGGGGGCGGCGGGGGCGGCGGGGGCGGCGGGGGCGGCGGGGGCGGCGGGGGCGGCGGGGGCGATGGGGGCGGCGGGGGCGGTGGGGGCGGTGGGGGCGGCAGGGGCGGCGGACGGTAATACGGGCAAGGGCAGACGCGCCGAACTGCCCCGGGGTGGCGACACGTGTGTAGTCCCGTGCTTGTACGTGTGTGGGGGGGGGGTGAGTGGGGGTGTGGCGGCTGGTGCGATCCCTGAGCCGTCTCGACGCTATGACCAATGTGCAAAGCTCTTTTCGAGAGCGTGGAGCGTTACTGCAAGGTTGACACGTTCTCCGTAACACGGCTCTTCGCGACAGCTGCACGGTACAGTCCAAAAGTAACGCAAGCTTTTTTTTTTCGTGGGTGAGGATTGCTGCTGTGGCCATTTCATTCAACAGTGAGAACCTATAACTAGTAGAGAAGATTTAGTCGATCCCCCAGTAAATGTGTTTATTCCGAGAGAGAGTTTGTTTGAGAGAATATTTTTACCCTGTTAATCGTGCAGTTTAAAAATATTCTCCTCAGACTCCCGCGCTCGGGAAAAAATGTGCTCTGAAGAAATAATTAGAACCAAAAAAGCTGTAAATGTCTTAGTTTGGTGCTTAGATGAACTTTTGTGATTCAAGATCGTAACGTGACAGTAATGTCATTAGTTGGAAGTCTTTAGAGTCTGTGAACCTCGTGCATTTCACGGCAAATTCGGAATAGATGCTCATTCAACCATTGGTGAAATGTGAAGTATTTAAGAACTACTTCTGTGAACCTTGTTAATATAGTAATAAAATTTGAATTTCTGTATTTAAGTGGAGAAAGTCTAGCTAAATTTCTAACTTTGATCATCTTCTTCAATTAGTTACTGTGCATTTACGTGTATCTTTAATGCAAATAAACGAGAGAAACGATAGTATATAACAAATAGAATGAAAACTAGAAGTAATTTCTCTTTCATTTGGTTATTGCTGTAGGACATTGATCTCATACGGTGTCGCTAATGGTCAATTTGTCAGAAACTTGCTTTGTCCAATTGCATGTAGATTTGTAGCCAGTGTACTGAGATAAGAAGCTGGAATGTAAGTATCTGTGGTCTCATCTCAGCGACTTATTTCTAAGAGCGTGAGTTGGCTTAGGAAGAAAAATGTCTAAATGTAGTATAAAATCTTCATACTTTTTAAACTTTTGTTAGTGTCTCGTCTGACAGCAAATTTAATCAGGACCATCGTTGCATAATCTGTCGAATCATATTTCGTCGATAAAAGATTTCTTTTGTCTTTAATGTCGAAATATTTGTCTTCTTAGATTGCTGTTGGGAAAATGACATTTTTCAATGAAATTGTACCCTCCGTTTCCTGCAGCAATTTTTTTTCTCTGTCTGATGTGACTGCAGGGATTATGAAATGTTTTATCTGCTTGGTGTCGACCTAACTGTTGCTATCTGGGCTGCACTTTTTACGTACACCACTAAATCAATCAGAACGACATAATTTATATAGCAAAATGCTTTCCTCTCCGTCATGTTTATTTTAGAACGACCACGTTTTTGTAAACAAAATGCATGACCTTACTTAATGCAATGCTTCGCAAGGGTTACAATTTCATTGAAAATAAAAAGACAATCAACTACCTTTCGGCAGCTGGTTACCTTCCATTCGTCCTAGTCTTGCAAGGGCAAGAGCCTCTTGTGAACCGTAGAAGGCCAGCTCGTAGTAGCCGTCTGACGAGGGCTAGAGCTAGAGAGTATGTGGGCCGACTCCATCTGCTCCAGAGCTGGAACCGGAGATGGGCGTGGAGCACCTGGCTGATCTGCGCTACCCGGACGGGGATCCGCCATGCCACTTCTGCTGCCAGCAGACGTCCACGTCCATTCACGACGAAAACCGCCTCAAAATCGTCAGCGGAGGTGAGCTTGTCCCCGCGTAGTGGCCCCGCCCGTCTGTCCCCCGTAGATGGCGCTGCCCCACCCGGCGTATGCAGTAGTCCCACGGCTGGCGGCCTGCGGCGACCGCCCCCTGCAGTTGAGTTGAGCGTGTGCCAGCCCCCTCCGATCTTGTGTGCATGACTTCGAGGGCAGGCTGGTTAATAGAAGGAACGGCAGTGCTCTAATATCAGTTCTCACGAGCTGGCACTTGAATTTGCTGCCGGGGTCACAATGTTTTAATGGATGTTTTCTTTTGAAAAAAAAATGTCCCAGACATACTACTATGTACTGTGCCGATATCTTGATGTAGGGTAGACTACGACACGTTGTGACAGGTTTTATGAAATGGTACTACAACACACGTGTTGTTATTTAACATATTACATCAAGTATAATTCAGAAAAAATACACAAAATGAAAAAATACTTTGAAAAAATATTTAGAAGATTTTAACCAGTTAAAGAAGTGCCAAACATTATCACAACCAGTCTTGGTCTTCCCTTATTGAATTAACTTTCCCTCAATAAATGTGTTTTAGCTGAAACCACCCCCTTCTAATATACGACTTAACAGTCAACGAAATGAATTTCCATTCCTTACCAATTCCTTACATTTTAGGTATTTCTGATCAAATACTTCATCCATTTCGATATAATTTTGATCGTGACCAACATCTACAATACACAGCTAGGAATTTTAAATAGAAATACTTTACTGCAGAAGTGTATTTTCTTTGTATATTCATTATTACTCGTCGAAGAATTCAACAACTTGTGTCATATGCATACTATTAGGAAGACAGGTAGATTCTATTTTGTACAACGTACGATATATTCTACTCTCACAAGGAAATAGAAAATTAATTCATTAAATATTAAATTACGCTTGTATTCGTTATTATTCATTAAAATTCCATGTAGAAGAAAGATTTTGTAGCAAAAACGTCAAGGTGAAACTACACGTTATAAGATACATTTCTATTACCGCTTTCCAGTATCGCTTTTTAGCCACTAGTATTTTCTTCATAAATATCGAAAATAGTGTAGACTAAACACTTTTCACTTCTTTTGTTTCGGAATTGAAGTATACTTAGCCATTTAACTAGCTTCCAGATGATTTATACAAAATCTTTCAATAATAAACCTTTCAATATTTTTTTATTAATTAAATATTGCGAAAATTGATGTGCCTTCTCATGTACATTTCGGTGAACAATAAAACTCCTACCATCCTACAACTTTTCTGAAAAGTTTTTATTCCTTCATCTCACAAATATGTAAACATAATGTGAATAATAATAATAATAATAATAATAATAATAATAATAATAATAATAATAATGCCATAGTAACTGTTAGCAAATTACAATACTAAAGAAGGATGTATTTATTTCTTGCCGATCTGCTCTTCGCATTCTTCACCACTATTTAATGAATATTGTAACTTTTTTTATGGTCAGATAATCAAAATTGCAATTGTCTTCCACAAATTGTAAAATGTATGCAGTTTACAAATTGTAAAATGTTAGCTCTACGTAATTAATCAATTTGTTCTTGCTCAACCATTCAAAATTCAAATTCAAAGTTAAGTAATAAGAAAGTGTTATATCTGATCATAACTCATTAAGGTTATGCGAAGACCATTCCACTCGCTTTTAGGTATCCCGAGTACGATTGTTGGTTGAGAATATAAAGCATACTAGTTTTTGGATATCGATACCACATTAAACACAAATATCTAAATGATATTTCATTGATTATGACGTAAGACATTTACTGCCTCGAATACATAAACATGAATACTTTTCTTTCTAGTAAACAACAAGAGAAACTATATCTATTTTTGGTGCTTAACATTACGATAAATAATCAATAAAATTACATAAATGAATTGAATTTGCGCTGTATGTAGCAGATATTGGTTGCGAAAAATAATATCGTTACCAGGTTCGAATTATCCAATGTATTCGATGTACAGCGTATTACCTTAACTTCTGTAATTTTGTTCCTCATTTTTTCTAACATTTCTGCCTCTCCTTCATCTGATTCTAAAAATTCTGTGTACTCTTTTCCTATTTCCAAAGTCAAGTACTGAAACAGGACAAAGAAAATGGTGCAATCTTTCCTTCCCGTCTTTTCCTTGACCAGTGCGACGCTGGCTATCATCCATTTATTACGTAATTAATTTTATTGAACGTCAAAAAAGTAAAAACTTGTATGTGACGTGTAGGCACGTTTTCTTGAGCATCTAAATTCTTACCTCCGCACTTTTACAATCCTAAGCTGAATTATGATTCAAGGTAGCAACCAACGTTTCTGCCAAAATTGCATGGCAAGAAATATTCGCTACCCTGTAACATTTGCCTCAGCTAATGAGATGCAGTTATTGGCCCTTCTCATCCGACGTGCTCCACAAGAAAGAATCGACTTACTATTGAGAACATGGAGGACATATTTTATGTTACAGCTGACGAAATGACTAAATTCTTCACTGAAAACCCACAAAGCTCAAGGAAACGTGCGCAGATTGCGAAGCAACAATTAAAACAAGACGCAGAGTAACTGAGTTTAAATTAAAAACCTCAGCCACAACGACAGAAAATGAAACCATCATAGATATTATTCATAGGACACGAGCCCTTCCAAGTTGGGGCAGTAGCGTAAATCCTCATGGCAAGGATCAACCCTTTCCAGTATTTGCCTTATTTTGACTTTCCTTTGGAATATTCTTATCCTGTCATTCTCCTTAAAGCTGAGCGCTTGCCTTAGACTTGAAACAGCTCAACCCAGTAGTTGCGTTGCGTTCGAAAACATGCTCAGCGACGTGTGTTCTTCGTGCATACCTGTAGCGTACGGTGCTTAAAAAGCACCAGAGTGACATGACCTCTTAACCCTTGTTAAAACAAATTTAGATTTTTACCGATCTGCTTATTTGATTTGTTTGTCGATTTTTAAGTGACCATTGTATTTTTGTTGTAGACATATAGCGCACGTTTGGGTGCTTTATTGTATTATGTAATTAACTGCTTGGAAGTTGTGGTGATGATCTTTGCTATTAAGCATGTGCAATAACAAAGTTTGGCGTATTCCCTTGTGCCTCACCTTATTAACCATACTCCCTAATGTAGATGTGATGAATCCAAAGTTTGGCGTATTCCCTTGTGCCTCACCTTATTAACCATACTCCCTAATGTAGATGTGATGAATCCGAATCCGATGTGCAGAATTTGATCTGCAGCTGGGACGGAGAAACCGTATAGTGATTTATCAATCGTCAGACTTGCAATTGCTCTGGGGTGTTGAAAGGAAGAAATATGAACATACGTGCCATTTGTCTCATCACTACAAACCAATGAATCTCGGGTCTGGTTTTATCGATGCCTTTACGAAATTGAATGGAATGAAGGAGAGGCATTGCTGAAGTTCAATATAGTCATGATTAATTATTGACCACTGTTAAAATTCACAAAACATGAATTGAAAACAGTATTTTTGAATGTGTTTTGTTCCGCCACAAAATGATTCATTTGAATTTCTTTACAGCGCATTATAATAAACCTCGACTCTCTTTTCCGAAAAAAATGTTATAATTAATATTTTCTTTAAGCTCAGATATGACATTTTACTCAAGCTCTTCGTGTCACTGTAATTTATGAAATTAACGGAAGTAATTCTTTTAAAAAAATTTGCTAATAAATTCCGAAAAAATCAATTTATGACTTCAGTATTGAGACTTATTAAAAGTACTCACAGGACCATATCTCACTATATACCTACAACTGTCGAGAATGTTACAAACATATTACTTTCTTTATCGAAATGAAAGTTCGTATTTGGAATTCGTTTCAAGAGTGCGAAGAAAGAGAAAAACCGAACTCTGACGAACGGCATTTCTTGTTTCAGGTCTTGTGCGCAGCCGTGATGGAAGCCGTGATGACACTGGAACACACTACATGAACTTACCATCTCCCAATGTTCAGAATGAGGTAGGTCTTTTTTGCCTGGTAGTGATATTTATTTGTATTTATGTCAATAGTACCTCCTGGATATGACGTTTATGATGATATAAAAGCAACATTTAATAGCTGCACATGATGTTGCTACTCACAATGTATTTTTTTCCTGTACTCCCTTGACTGTTTTTATGGTTTCCTTTTTTCATATTTTTATGACTCTTCTTTTCTATTAAGAATACTAGATGAACCTGTCGATTATTACCTCTTTTATGAGTCCCTGGCTCTCATTTTGAATGCAATGGTAACCTTCAATGATGAATGTGAGGAACTGAAGTCAATTTTATCCACTTTACTTCATAAACATAGTATTCCTAGCAATAAATATTTTTGTTCAATACAGATTTAAAAAGTATGAGCAAATATTTAATAGAAACAGAAAATTCAGAATGAGAATGAAAAACTAGAGGCCTATGTATTTCTACTACAAAATGTTATCATTTCGAATAGTGTAAATAGTATGGCCCCATTCGCATGTTTCGTTTTAGAAGAAAGAAATCAATTAGATGTTGCATGATAATCGTGAAATCATTGTAAAACAATTGTAATGCTTTTAATATTGTTGTGTAGACTATTGAAGTACACTGATAAGAGAAAAATCGTTATGATTTATTTGGCGAAAAAGATTTGTAGACATCATTCAGTAATCTGCATTCAGAGAAATCACGAGAGATTGCTTTTTCAGACAGTTATAATGTATTTGCGTAACCTAAAGAGGACAATATTGAATATAACCACCATTTCTGTCACATTTAAAGCTAAGATTGTACGTTTAATTAACTTCTATAATATGTAATATACACTTTTCAGACAGTTTAAAGTTGCGGTCATGAATATTACAATTTATTTTTGTTTCAATAACGATTAATATTGCGACGGCATAGTATAATCCTAACTTCATTTTTCGTATACTTAAATAGCGCTTCATTCTTCTACATACTGGTGAAAGAACGGATTCATTTATAACGTTTAATGTCTTCATAAGCATTTGTAGCCAGAAATAACCGGTATGAATAACTATCGCTCTCCGACAGGGGAAACACCCGTTTCTAACATTCCTCTTTGGATCTTTGTACTTGATATATGGTTTTGAATTTTTTGGATATTTGTTTTGAAATTTTGAATTTATATTTATTTATTTATCTAATTATTTATTTATTTTGAATTTTAGAAGTGTAAAATATTGTCGATCTCATGAAGCTTTTAGTGGATGAAATGTTCGTGACATTCTTGTTACATTTTGTGTCTAACTTGCTGAGACTGACAGTAAAAACTTTATAAATATTTAATGTTTCACGATTCTTAATGTGTAGACTGACAAAGTAAAAGAGCAGGGTGGTAGATGGCTCTCCGAATCTCGAAATAATATTTTGTAGGATTCTTTCTCAAAATGTAGAGTTCACAGTACTCTATTATGGGGATATATCATTTGAAAATTGCTAGTGAAAATCATTTATCACCAACGCTCTCTTCTGTTGAAATGTCAGTATACAGGTTGAGTCATTTTCAATGTAAAAATCCAGCGTGTTGCAAATGTTCTATGTCACCCAGAAGGCTGCCATTACGACGAATAAATTGAATTGTTAAGTAGAGTGTGTAGAATGCCCTTCCTCTTTAGCTGGGACTGTAAACGCGACGCCTGGTGCTCGACAGTGCCGATTTATGTATTAATTTATGGGACTTTTAAAAAAAAACTGTAAACGACCTGTGCAGATGTGCAATCTGTGCACATTTTTTTCAAGTCTTTTTCCACGTTCTCGCTACAGTATAAGTATTATTCACATTCAGTTCTGGTGGTGGTAGGATTCACATTCATTAGGTGTCACATTCATCAGTGTGTTAGTATCAACAGCTCACTACTCGTATAAGAAATCCGCATGAAATACATGTACGTTACTTTACAATACATTTCCAGATTCGTTCAACAATTAAAATTGATTTAAAGCTTAAAAAAGTAATATATTTCTGCTGCAAATCTTTTCTTATACAATTAGGAACTATACTGACCATCAAAAAGAAAAAAAAACATCATTTACAATACATTGGTGTATTGTAAAGTTGGCATTGTATTGTATAATTTTAAAAATACTTTATATGCCTCTTCCATGTAACGTACTTCAGCTTCTGGGTCAATGCCTCCCCCTCTCTCGAACAGGGTATTCATCCAATTTCCCTGACCCATTGAGCGAATACTGAGAGGCCCGTTGTTTTGCTTGTGAACATAAATGTAGCTTCACTATATTGTTTTGCTTGTTGGCATGATAATAGCTTCAGTATATTGTTTTGCTTGTGGACATAAATATAGCTTCACACTTATAATGATAACAACTTTTTCAAACGTAAAAAGCGTTAAAAAAATAAAAACTTCGAAATTCCTACCTTCATTCTTATACTACACTAAGTTGAATTATGAATAAAGGTATCAAAGACCGTTTTTACCACACTCGTTACCAATGAAAAGTCCCACCCATCCAATAAAAAGTACCTTTTTCCACAAATTGGGTACGATTTGGGGTCTCATTTCATCTTCTGTAGGAGCGAAAAGAAATTTATTAATATACCAGATGTGCCACCAACTACGGTCTACTCCTATAACTTCTAAGCGGTTTACAATATCGAAATGTAATTTTCGCCAAACAATGCGGAATCATGGGACGTCATATACCATAGGATAGTGTCTATGATTTTTTAGTTTGCAATAAATTTAATCATCTTTAAATTTTTCAATGGAGTTGTATATATTTCTCACTAGTTATACATTGGTCATAAAAAGAAGAATAAAATATAACATTTGTTATATTTTGTAGGAACTTAAGAATTATATTTTAATTTCTGACCTATGATTTTAAATTAAAAGGAAATTTATTTATTTATTTATTTATTTATTTATTTATTTATTTATTTATTTATTTATTTATTTTTTATTTATTTATTTTTACGTCAAAAAACAGTTAAAAAAATGCGTATGACATGCTATGGGGAAAAGTGAATTGTGTGCACATTTTCAAAATTCTGTGATCCCTACACTAAGTCATATACTACTTAAATTTTGAATTTTGAAAGGGAGAAAAAAAACCAAAAAACTCCCATGTAATGAATCTATTTTCAAGGATAAATAAGCAATAAATTTTGAATTTTGAAAGGGAGAAAAAAACAAACAAAAAAAACTCCCATGTAATAAAATCTATTTTCAAGGATAAATAAGCAATAAATTTTGGCTCTTATTACTTCCTGCCGCGACAACATGGAAACGATAATTCGAATAATCGTGTTTCCCACTGAATTCTAGAAGACGTGCACAGAAAATGAAGTTACATTTATGTCCAGAAGCAAAACAAGGGGCCATCTCAGCATTTGCTCAATGGATCAGGGAAACTGGACGAAAAACCTGATCGAGATGAGGGTCATTGACCCGGAAGCTGTAGTACAATAGTTGTTACAGGTTGTTTATACTCATTTATACAGTCCAAATGGTAAATAATGCATTATGTATCATTGTTAAAATTAATGTTACTTTCCTTGTGATGCTCAGTATAGTCTCTAATTGTATAGAAACAGTTATGCAGCAGAAACGATTTCACTTGGGATTTAAACTTTTCAATCGAATTTAATCGTTTAATGTCATCTGGCAAAGTGTTGTAAAATAATGTACATGTATTGTATGTGAATTTTTTGTAATGAGATGTTGATTCTGTCACCTGATGAATATGATTTCTACGTCGAGTGTTATAGTAATAGACTTCGGCATTTTCTGAAAATATATTCCCGCCCTTAAGCAAGTTATTTTTTACAAAAACCACTGATTCGTAAATAAAAAGACACGGTAATGGTAGAATTCCTAGATTAATGAAGATAGGCTTACAAGAATCACGTGGGTAGGATTTGGTTATTATTCGTACAATTCGTTTTTGTAATCTAAAAGTCTGGGAGCTATAAGATGTATTTCCCCAGAATATTATGCCATATCTCAGGCGGGAATGAACATTCGCGAAATATACACAACGAGCAGTTTAAAGGCTGACTGAATTTGCAAGAATTCTGAACGCGTAGCTTAATGAACTTAATTTTGTGTTCAATTCATTTAAATGGATGTTCCATTTAAGGTTTGACTGAATTGAGAGACCTAAAAATTTTGTTGCCTTAACATCAGTCAATGGTACACCGTTCATTTTCAATGGAGCTCAGAATTGTTTATTTGAAATGGAAAACTGCATTAAAACCGTTTTCTTTTCGTTTACTATTAATTTGTTATTTCGGAACCAATTTGAAACATCTGATATTGTACTATTTACGGCTTCTTTATTGCAAAGGATGTTCGTATCATCCGCAAAGAGAACCGTTCTTCCGTTTCGAATCGTCGAGGGCATATCGTTTACGTAAAGTAGGAACAGAATAGGACCTAAAATCGATCCTTGAGGAACTCCACATGCAACGGGCAAAGAGTCGGAAAGGTGCGTACGTAATGTTTCATCATTCCAGTAAGGTATTTCAACTTTCTGAGATCGTTGTTTAAGGTACGAACATAACCAATCTAGAGCAATACCACGGATTCCATATGAAGGTAATTTTGAAAGTAAAATGTCATGATCAATGATGTCAAAAGCTTTTGAGAGATCTAAAAATAATCCAATAGGTGCCTCGTTTTGATCTAATGATGAGGTGACATCTTTAAGAAAAGAAA